>BJBW01006384.1:19674-59308 GCA_004320125.1 Scolopax mira | reverse complement strand
AGACATGCTTGACAGTCCAAGGACTAGCCCCAACATCGGACTCTTGAATTCAACAAAGCTGGCAAAATAAAACAGTGCAAATAATACCATACCTTGCACGTAGATGTGCTTGCTCCCACTAGAGTATAGCCTTCTACACATGACAAAGTGATGTTTGTGTTCACAGTGAAGTTGTCCCCAAGTATGATTACATGGGTGATATTTTCTGGGAGGGGACACTTTCTGGGGCAACAGGAAACACTCTGAGGAGACCACTGTCCATCTTCCTGGCAAATGCATACATCCACCTCTGTTGCCATTGCGTAGCCCTCCAGGCATCTGCAAGACAGCATGGAGAACTGACCACACAGTCACAGCTAGGGATGAGCTAGCCCGTAAATTACAAAGTCAGACAGTGACTTTTCATCAGCAGTTGTTCATAAGCACACCTTGAGATTTCTCTATTATTTCAAGGTAAACCTGTAAGAAGCATGCCTGGACTGCGTTTATTCTATTACAAGAACTGGAGAATCTTCAGACTTCATCTCCAGCTGCTTCATGCTGCTGCAGCACCACAATGTAAAGTGAGTTGGTAGCTTTAGTCCTTGGAGGGTACTAAATGCCTTGGTGCAGCTCCTGCACTGCCCCTCCCTTTGCAAGGAGGGCTTTTAGCTAGGTATACAGTGTATGAGTGCCAAGCATTTCTGAAGATGATCTCACTTTCTTCCAAGAACAAATCAAGCCTTAGGCTGACCTCAGGCTATTTGCTTAGACACTTAAGGCTGATTCATTCTGTTCCACGCTGTGCTTTGCCTAGAGCAACTCAACTGGTTTGCACAAGTGTGTTCACTTGTAGCAAGCCAGACGCAAGCACGCCCTTCACCTTGTTAAAGATGCATAGAAATTACTGAGACTGTTCAAGCCATCCACATGCAATCTCCCAGTCCTGTCCTATACTGTTATTTGCTGCTAAAAACCACCTCCCCTTCTGACATGGAATTCCTCACCTTGGAGAAAGATCAGCAGTGTGCACACTTCAAGAAATTAACAAAAACCTCTTTCATATCTGACAAAGGAGTAACTTTGCATCAACAACACTTGCTGACGGTGCAGTGCTACAGTACAGAAAAGGGGTAAGAGAGAGATCAGCCCTTCTGTATTACAACAGGCACCTGAAAAAGGAGAAAGACAAATGGGGTGCCCGAAAGGGGAGAAAAATTGCACAGCCTGCTGACTGTTGCTGCCACCTGCTAAGAAAACCTCCATGTCCAGACCAGTTTCTCAGGGCAGAAGAGGAATGTAAAGGGGAATGGGAAATGAAAGGTGGTGGTGGAGTGCAGCCAACAGGCTGAAACACCTTGCTGCAATTTTGAGTGGTCCAAATTACATTTCATATGTGTGTCAGAACATGGGCTTTGTCAACCCGAGGATGTGATAGGGCACAACTTTTTTTCCAAGTCTTTTAAAAACTTGCACAAACTGAGGGTGAATAAACCTTACATCTCCATTCCTTCAGAGATTTTGAAACATAATGACAGGAGCATTCTTACCTGTACTGGACCTTGCTCCCATAGGTGTAAGTGTTCCCAAGAACCTCTGCATTTGGGACAGAAGGTGGTGGGCCGCAGCTTAACAGCTCACAGCTTGGGTATGGCTCCTTCCAGACACCAGTCTCCACACAAGTCAGTTCTGGACTCCCTGACATGACAAAACCTGTCAAGCAGGTATAGATGATGGTGTTCTCATCTGTAGTACTGCTCCCATTGATAAATGCGTTGGGGATGATGGGTGGAGAGCCACAGGAAATCTGCCCGCAGCGAGGAAACCCAGAGCTCCACTTGCCAGCTGCCTCACAGGTGACTTCAGAAGGCCCCAGCAGCTTGAAGCCCTCCAGGCATTGAAACTGGGCACTTTTCCCACAGCTGAAATCTGTACCAAGAACGACCCCATTTGGAATATGTGGTGTAGGACACAGACAGGGTAGGCAAGCTGGAAGGCTTCCACTCCAGGAGCCATTGGCCAAACACTGCCGCAGAGGATTGCCATGTAGCTCGTAACCAGGGAAGCACACATACTCGGCAAATTCCCCATAGGTAAAGTCTGAGCCATTCAGAAAGCCATGGGAGATGTCCTCAGGAGGTCCACAAAGGACTGGCTCACAGTGTGGAGCTTCTGAATCCCAGGTACCATCACTCTGACAAGTAAGCGTAGAGACTCCTTGCAGGTTATATCCTTTGTTGCAGTGATAGTGCACTTCTTTCTTAAAGCCAAAATCTGAGCCACTAGTTCTTCCATTAGGAAGAGGCGGCGGCACAGGGCAGGTCACCGGTTTGCAAACTGGAGCAATCCCACTCCAGCTTCCATTCGCAAGGCAGACTCTACTGCTGTCCCCATCTAACAGGAAACCTTCATTGCAGCTGTACTCTGTACGTCCCTGGAACGTGTACTCCTCTCCAGTCACCTGACCATTCTCCAAAACCGGTGGTGGGCTGCAGGAGACAGGAATGCAAATCGGTTCACTGCCATCCCATTTCTGGTTCTCTTGGCATCTTCTCTCTACGGGGCCATTTAATTGGTACCCAGGATCACACTCATAGTAGACAACACTCCCATAGGTGTAGTTTTCTCCTCTTATGTTCCCGTTCATAAGCTGGGCGGGAGAGCTGCACGCTATGGCTTTGCAGTGTGGAGCAGTGCTGCTCCACTGCCGACTTGGCAAACACAGCCGTGTGTCAGAGCCAACCAGCCTGAACCCCGGCCTGCAGGTGTACTGCACCGCGCTGCCCAGAGTGTTCTCAGTGAAATGTAAAAAACCATTCTCTGGGGGGGACAGCAAGGTGCACTCGATCGAAATGCAGGCTGGGGCAGTGCCGTTCCAAGCCCCATCTTCTTGGCAAGACAGAACAGGGTTTCCCAGCAGCTCGTAGCCAGAGTAACATGTGTATAAAATGATAGTTCCAAACAAGAAAGTGGTGAGCTGCACTGCACTGTCCTCCTTCAAGGAACTTTTTAAGTCCTTCAAATTGTCAGCCAGTAACATATGCAAAAGGGAGGGACTCTCTCTAACACCCTCCTGGTCAGAACGTCTTTCCCCAGGTCTCACCTGCACATACTCCCCAAAATCAATGTGAGGAGGCAGGCCACAGTCTGTTGGGAGGCATGTGGGTGTGGAGCTAGACCAGCCTGATTCTTCACAGGTCTGCATGGCAAGGCCAGACAGCTGGAAGCCTGGCACGCAGCTGTAAATGACCATGGCCCCATAGCTATAATCTGCACCCTCCACAAAGCCATTCTCGATGGGCTGAGGGGGCTGGCAATTTATGGCTTTGCAGGAGGGAACTTCTGTACTCCACTCCCCTGTCTCTAGGCATCTCAGAGTTTCCTCCCCTTGGAGCTGGAAACCCCTGTCACAGAAATACCTAACTGTCTGCCCATAATGGAAGTTTGTGCATGAATATTTGCCGTTGAGTATCTTCTTAGGCCTTGGGCATTGAATAGGTCTGCAAGCTGGCCTTCCTCCAAGCCACTGGCCATCTTCTCCACAGAGGATCGTCGTGTTCCCCACCAGTTCAAAACCTGGTTTACATGTATAGAGGGCTGTGCTAAGGAAGGTGAGGCCCTGCACATCAACAATGCCATTCTGAATTTCTTCTGGTTGGGGGCACTCCACAGGAATACATTCTGGCAAAGGCAAGCTCCATAAGCCATCAGCCTGGCATCTGATGGTAGACTCACCCTTCAGTAAAAAACCATCCACACAGATGTATTTCACAGTGCTACCAAAATGAAGTGATGACATCAAGGGGTCACCAAAAGGGATGTATGGAGGTGGAGGACACTGTACAACCTTGCAGAAGGGAAAGGAATCATTCCACCGTTGAGAGGGCAAGCATTTCAGCACAGAGGAGCCATGCAAAACATAACCCTCCTTGCAGGAGAACTCCACAACACCGACTTGGTAAGCTACTTCCCTCAAGACCAGCTGGTTTTCTGTCACAGGTGGTTCCGGACATTTTGTTGGCACACACTTTGGACTTTGCCTTTTGCTCCATTTCCCAGACTTCTGACATGTCCAAGACACATCTCCAATCAGCTCATAGCCTTCATCACAATAAAACTCAACTTTGGAGCCCGTATCAAAAGTTTCTCCCTTGGAGTAGCCATGCTGGATGGGTGGTGGTTTTCCACAGCTGAGGGGAACACAGGAAGGAGGTGATTCACTGTACCATTGCCGATTGGCTTGGCAGGTAAACACAGAGCTCCCAACCAGCTGGTAGCCAGACTCACATTGGTAATTTGCCTGATTCTCAAAGAAGCGTCCAGTTGTCTCCTGCAAAACAGATAATGTGGAGACATTTGAAATGAAGATGTATAACTGGGGCAATAGGAGGCTGATGTAATTTCTTGTGCTGTCAGGAAATCTGAGAGCATCACCGAAAGGAAACAGGGAAATCAAAGCTTAAAAGGTAAATGCTAGAAAATATTTCCCCTGCTTTCCCCCTTCCAGACCCATGAGGCCAAAAAATGTGTAGACAGGGAGACAGAAAAGAAATGGGTCAGGAGAAGCTGCCATGAAATGGCCTATTGTTGTTACGATTCTTCATCTTTCAGGGGTATTCAAGCCTGAAGCCTTCAGATATACCGCTACTAGGAGGCAGACATTTATGGGCCCCATATGGAACTGCAGGCTCTTGAGCAGACTGAGCTCTGACTGAGGTATCAAAAAAATGTCTCTAACTGGAAGGAATATCTGGACGAGTGATCCTACCTAAGGAAGGCAACACAGAGTGATACGTAGTAATTAAAGGATGCATCTGTGTGGGAGTCTGAAAGGAATTATTGCTATTACTGCTGTAAGCCCATGTAGGAATTGGGATGCAATCTCCACCCAGTTTTTGCAAATGCAGATTCCCTGGCAGATAGATTTAAGGAGGGGATATGTTCAGGAGAAAAACACTTTAAAAATTCAAAGTTGAATCTTTACAACTGTGGTTCTGGTCTTCCTTACCACAATATACCCCTTGTGCAATAAAGCACAACACAGGTTAAGTAATTCTTACAGGTTTGGTCTGCCACAAGGAGATTTTTAACTTCAGGAATTGTTGTAATGCAATTTGATGAGAAGTTCTGACTTCATAAAGAAGGGTGCTTGCATCAAAAGGAGATAAATTATCCCAAGATGCACATTATCTATTGCAAATCAGATTTTTTTTTTCATAGCAGTGAAAAGACCAAGCCTTGTGAACTGGCAACGTACTCTGAATGCATCCAGATGGCTCTGGAAAACCACCCATGGACCAAATGAATGAAGATGAAGATATTAAGGAACTGAATTGATTGTCACATGGTTTCTCAAGTCTCTTAAGAGAAAATGCACTTTAAGATAGGAAATCCCATTAAAGTGTCCATGCTTTTCGGACATAATTCTGCTGCAAATCCACCCATTTCTCCCTTTGGTTATTCCACCCAGTCATGAGTTTCCTCAATTTTACCAGGAGAGCAAAACAGAAGAAAGAAAACCCCAACAGCAGCAATTGTGAAAACATATGCAATTTGCGATGGTATGAGGCAGATGAGAAAACTCGTTCTGTACCTTAATAAAGCCATTCTGGAGCTGCGGTGGTTCTCCACAGGACACTGGGTGGCACGTGGGCAAACTGCCACTCCAGTTGCCAGTGGCCTCACAGGTCCGCTTCTTCTCTCCCTTGATGTAGAACCCTTTGTGGCAGCTGTAAGCCACCACTGCTCCGAAGCTGTAGTTGTTCCCACTGGCATACCCATTGCTAATGCGGGGAGGCTCTCCACAGCGAACAGGGATGCACTGGATGCTCAAAGGAGAAGGGTTCCACTGTCCTCCTCGAAGGCACTCAATCTTGGCTGACGTGTTCAAAACAAAACCTTCCATGCACTTGAAGCTCACGATGGAGCCAGCTGCAAACCTAGCTTTACTAACGGACTCCAGGATGCTGTATGAGACAGTGGATGGCTTTTCACAGAAATCAGCGATGCAGTGGGGCATCTCCCTGCCCTCAGGAGGCACCCACTTCCCTTCTGCATTACAAAGCAGCTGAGAGTTATCAGCCAGGCTGTAGCCATCTGAGCAGAAGTAATAAGCTATGTCACCAAAGAGGCGGTGGCCACTCTCTGGTGATGCATTTTCCACAGGGGGTGGTTCATCACAGGATACTGCCAGGCACTGCTGGTGGCTCACACTCCACTCCCCGCTGGCTAAGCACTCTATGGTGGCAGGGCCAACTAACGTGTAACTGTGGATAAGGAAACCACATAAGAAGTCAAAAAGACAGGCATTGTCAAATGCTACCTACAGTTTCCTGAAGCCCCTGCGGTACAAGCTTGCTTGCTAGCCCCCCGGGAGGAATAGGATCCTTTACAAAAGCTATGATCAACTTAAAAAGGAAAATCTTAAAGCCTTCATGTCCACAAGTGAGGTATCACAATGAAGGATACCCCAGTACACCCTGTGTATATTGCTTCTCTCTCACCTGTCCCTCTGACAATCATTCCTGAACTTCCTTTGCAGTTGAAACTACTACAACAAACCTAGTATTGTGTTGCAACAATCCTCAAATAAACTATCCCATTTAGAAATTCTCCTCCTTTACTGGAACTGAACAGAGAAGAAAGAGATGAAAAGCCCATAAAGGTCTTTTGGGTCCCTTTATCAGCCCTATCAATCTATTTTCACACTTGCAAGCAATGAGAAACTCCTTAGTGAGTTACCCTACGATGTTCTTGCCAGTAATGCACACAGCAATTTTGTAACAAATCCTTCCTAAAAAAACCTGTAAAAATTGTTACGAGAGCCAATCTTTTACAATAAAATTCTACCACATGATTACTGGTAGTGTAATTTTATTTCTCTATTCTGTCTCCGGGATGCAGTGATCAGCATTACTCCATCACCCCACTTAAAACCCTGCTGCTTAAACATGCAGTAGGATAGTCGCAGTACCTCTTCCTCAATTTTGAAATCTCCATGGTGTGCTCTCACAGAAATCAAAGAAACTACTGCACAGTTCCCAGTGATTCTCTCCAGTTGCATGCTGGAAACTGATTGTTCAGATTTTGACAGCAACATTTGTAAATATCATGTTTGTAAAAATCACATTCACAGGATTTGTTTTCAAAGCCTCCTTACTGGACTCCCGAAAAGGACCCTGTTACGTTTCAGTGTTTAATATGATCCACTCTGTTCTTTAAATGCTGCTATTCCATCACATTCAAAATGCTTGAACAGGAAAAAGAAGCAGCTTCTTAAATCACACTACAGTTAAGACAGAAAACAGAACAAGGATGCTTTACTTCAACTATGTTTCAAATGATATTGCAAAGTCTGTTTATAAGAAAAATGCTGGTTTATCAATCTAACTTTTTACACTAAGAAGGAGCACAAAATCCTCCAGTAACTTAGGGCCTGGCCTGGCGAAAGCTCTGCATCCCTGCTCTGCCTTTTGACAAAACAGTTTAAAGGAATTCAATGGGACTGCTCATAGGCTGTAAAGATAAGCGTGTGCAAAGGTTCTTGCGGGATCAGAGCCCAGCATTACATCCACGCTCAACACCACCAAATGAGCCCCGTCTTTGATGAAACTTGTTCTGAAAAGGTAATTACACTAAGCAAATGAAAGTAAAATAATGCACCTCAATAAATGAGGAGCTGAGTTTTAAGGAAGCAGAATTTAGAACGCAAGAATACACAATTCTCAAAACACAACACACAGCTTTCTTATAGCCTGAAGAGATGTAGGGAATTCTTTATGACCAGGGCCTTGAGTTTACCACAGAAGTACCAGTTTTGTAGTAACTCCAAGGGAGAGGGCTTCCCATTGAATTAGTCTATCATTCCCTGTGACTCCTCGCCATTATTCTCTTCCAGAGTGCGCTCAGGTGCTGTGAAACTACTTTAAGAAATACCTATATGTCTTGTACTAATTTCACAGCCCACAAAAATTATGCCATCACATTTAATTTCCAGAGTTAAGGCAGAAGCAGTAAAAATGAATTAGTGTGCAGCTATAGAGGACCTGCGAGGCAGTGCACCAGACTGACTTATCCTGACTATTAATCCAGTAATGCTAATCTACATACCCTTCCCTACACGTGTAAGAGACCGTGTTTCCAAAGGTGAAGTTATCTCCATTGATGACCGCATCTTTGATGGCAGGAGGGGATCCGCAAGAGACGATGTTGCAAGCTGGAGGTGTGCTGTTCCAGTTCCCCCAAGATTCACAGACAAGTACAGAAGCTCCCTGAAGGCTGAGACACAAAGACCGTTATTAAGGCTGCCATTTCAGTCCAGGTGAGGAGCAGAAAGGGAAAGAGGTGCTTTGCTTCTCACTGACTTCTTTGCCCCAGTGAAACCAAGGGGAGTCTCACCCTGACTTCAGCAGAGGCCAGAATCTCACCCTCTGTTCATGAAAAAGGACTCTGATGCTGTCAAAAAGCCCGTTTTCAGATTATTCTGGCATTCACATGCACTGTGCAGATGCACACATGACTTCTGTTGTAGCTTTCCCCATCTTTGAGCCACAAAATTGAGTCATGGTTTGCTAACATACTTATTTAAGCTTAAAAATTTACTTGTATGCCATTAATACCACACCAATCCTGAGACTTGCAACCAAGCCTCAGTCTTGGTTGAGTCTTGGAGAGATCCAAGTCACTCAAGGACTTCAACGCTATCTGAAACCTGAAGGAAATTCTCCAGTTCAGGTTTGTGTACAAAAAGGCATTGAGGTCCTTCAGGAGGTAAAGAATTTCTCTTGATTGAACGACCATGTACATTTGAAGTTGATGCTTAGATTTGATTTCCTGAGCTGAGGAAACAGCAGTGCATTGACACAAAAAGTGTGAATCAGCTGTCTAAACAGAGGTATTCAACACCACCCTGAGATGCCCTGACACTGGTTTAGCGTGGTACAGGTAAGCCCACACTGTGGATCCATGACTTCACATTGCACTGGACTGCAGCTGAGGTATCCATTTGTATTAATGTGATTAAACTTTTCACCAGCTGAACACATCTCACCTACCTGCCTGCATCTGGACAAGGGAATGCTTGTAGCAAGAAAATACAGAAAGAATCCAAACCTAAACATGTCCATATGAGATTGCTTATGTCACAGTAAATTTGCTGGAGGAATAAGCAAATATCAGGAGAGACAGAAACTTAAACTAAAAGCCTCATCCTTGGACAGAGCATTACTGTATTTATTTTAAATTGCAGCATATTCTATTTCCAATATAATTGCTTACAAATGTAAAACAGAATAAATGCCTAGAATAAATAACTACAACAAAGAGTTCAAGAAGTAAATGAGTAATTTCCAGATGGTTCTTTCACCAATGGCATTGTAAACCAATAGCAAAAATATTGGGTATGCACTAAAGATGTAGGGGTATGATAATCTTTAAGAGAAATGAGAACTTTCAAAAACAGTAACAACTATTTTTCTGAGTATTCAAAATATGTCTTTGAGCTTGATGGCAAAATGAAACCATTAAACATATACATAGGAAATCTTGAATGACCTTCTTGAACTCCTCCAATTTAGGAAGAAATACAGAAATTACCTTCAAGATATAAAGATGTCTTTTAAAATTCTACTTTAGTATTTTATCTTTCTAAGCAATGATTCCAGCTTTGTCTCTTTCAGACGTAAGTTAGTCTTTCCATCAAGCTTGCATTTGGCTCAGAAACGTTCCTGCACTTACCTGTATCCCTTGTCACAGGTGTATGATACAGAGGAAAGGTAGGTTGTGCCAGTGAGTGTGTATTTTCCATTGCTGATATCCTGTGGGCTTGGACAAGTCACTAGTTCACAGGAGGGGGGAGGATGATTCCAAACGCCACTAGCCAGACACACAATTTCCTTTTCACCCACTAAGTTGTATCCATCATTGCATCTGAGTTAGAAGAAAAGAAGTGCTTTCAAACACAGAGCCACTTATGCATGTCATCAGCCATTGCTTTTCTCTCTTCACCCACACCTGCACACACCATCTTTCTCTGCAGGGCAGGCAGAGGCAGCACTGAGTGAACATTCTGCTCTGACAGTGAATAGTCACAGCTATAACCACACGTCTTTCCATTACATTAATCCCATCTTGCTCCTCTCCTTCATTTCAACCACTCTCTCAATTCAGCCATACTCTCATTCTTTGCCAGATTATTAACCAAGTATTAATGTAGCACTTCACGTGTACCGAATTCCTACCTGTACACCACCTTATTGTTGTATGTAAAATTTGAACCCAAAATGTCACTGTTCTCTGGAATAACTGGATCACCACAGGATATAGCTTTAAAAAGACAGGATGACAAGAGAGGTTGATACAACACAAATAAAAAGGAACAGAAAATCAGGATTTTCTGTTTTCTCTAAATTGATCTGAAGAGGCAAAGCCCTAGATAACACTGGATTCTTGACTAAGCTATAACTTGACATTTAGGGCTCTTTTCTGATTTCACCTTTCTGAGAAATTTGACTATCTGTAAATAGGTAGTTGGAACAAACCACACAATCAACTGTCAAGAGGACTCCATCTCCACCCCTCCCTGTGGACAAAGTAATTGTTGTTCTGATATTGTCTTTGTCACTTCATTTTACCCTGTTGATTCACCTCATTAGTTCTGGTTTTCTTGAAAAAAAATTATACCATGTATACGTACATGCACTAGCCTGTCTGCCTGGGTTGATTTTTATCCACTAGAAACACGGTTAATGATCTTTAATACACTAAATTCCCACAAGCTCATTGAAAACAGGAGGTTGGGTGGAGAAGAAAGACACTTTTAATGTTTGCATTAAAATGACACTTGGAAGAATCTACCTGAGAGAGTAACACTATGAATATGACAACTGTTAGAAAAGATTCAACAGGTGCTTACATCTCCTAAGACAACAGAGACTCCAACACTGATACCCAAGTCTGCTAGGACAGGGTTTCCCTAGCTGCCATGGTCTCTAATGGCTCTACACTACTATTTTCCCCCTTCCATCTCTCCAACAACACACATTACAATATGCAATCTCCCCAGGAACCATACCTTGACAGTACGGTATTGGATGGCTCCATTCTCCAGACTCCATGCACGTAAGTTTAGTTGCTCCCACCAGCTGAAAGCCTTCTTCACAGGAAAACTTTACTTCACTGCCAACGCTGTAAATGTCCCCATATAAATGGCCATGCCCTGGATTTCCTGGATTGCGGCACTTCACGGGTTCTGAGGAGGAAGAGAGAAATGATAAATAACAGAACTAAGTAGCAAGTTCTATAAACAAATTGTAGGACATATCCTTGAGAATTTTTGAAAGTAGGAAGGCAAAGCACGTGGAAAACACTCATAGGTAGATTACAGCCTTAACATCTTCTCTCTGTTCTGTATGTATGACAGGCACTGAAGACTTGCGTAAGTAACCTAATCTTGGTATGGGAGAGCCTTCTGTAACCGAGTTTGAGTTAATTGTCAGAGGCAAACACACCCCACAGTCATTTTTCCCTCCATGAGGGAAAGCCCACTCCAGCATGTTCAACCCTGAACATGAAATCAGCTCAGACACCTTTTATCCCAACCTATGCCACTGTCTTGTCATCCTCACACAAAGGTACCATGCTTAGTGTTTCCACAGGCAGCTCAAGCCCTATGCAGATGCCTCCAATTAAGTATTTCTTCACTGCACGGCTCTGCTGTGAGAAGTCACACATTGAAGACCTTCTCAGGTCTTCAGCACACTTCATCTATGTGCAAGAGGAATTTTCATGTGTGTATGTCTCGGAGCAGAAGCCCAAGGACAGCTGTCTCCATAGGAAGAGGTGAGTTCTCAGGAAACAAAATGAGACACTTCATCACAGATTCATTCAGGCCTGGAGATGAGAGCATGCCTGCTGTGTACCTCCCTAGATATCGGTTATTGGCAACTGTCTTCCACAGCAGGAGGCAGCCTACTGGCATGTACAGAACTTTGGAATCTACAAAACATCAGGAATGCTTGCCTGATGTTTTTCTTTCCCATACCTGCACATTTTTTACCATCTCCAATGTAAGGAGGGATGCAAGTGCAAACATAGGATCCATTTGTGTTGAGACAAGATGCATGCTCATCACAGTCTGATCCAACAGCGCATTCATCAACATCTACAAAAAAGAAACAAAAGAAAGATGTCTCTAGGGTGGTATCTGTGATAAGCATCTGCTTTAAATTTCTGTCTCACTGTCAGGAGGAATCACTTTAATTAGTATAATTAAAAATCACTCTTACTGCAATCACATTTTTGACACACTAGTAAAAATTATTAATATTTAATATTTATGTGTTCTATACAATTTGCTGTACAATATTGTGAAGTGTGTGAAAATCAGAGACAAAGCCTATTAACCTTCAGTCAATACACAAAAAAGTATCTTGTTTCCAAGTAGTGAAGAGTAGACATTGTAACTCGTGTAGTGTTACTACTAGTTTGGACAGACACTATAATGAAGGACCTTACATTAAACAGTTGCTTGGGAAATCTACTATATTTCAAATTTCCCACCTGTAAGAAAGGAAAACTTAGCCAAGAGGGGGAACACTCTCAACATAAAATATGATTAGAGCCCCTCATCCTCCTCATTCAACTAGAAATAAGAAAGCCTGCAGTTGCCAAAGAAGTTGAAATGAGTTCAAAACATATTAGTTATTATAATTAACCATTTATTATAGGAGTGCCAAGAAATGCTAACTGATGATTTGTACACCCTTTGTCTTGGTACTGTACAGCAAAACATATTCCCTTGCCCCAGAGTACTTCCTTTCAGCTTTCATATCCTGACTGTATGGAAGTGTTCTTGGTATGTAAACAATGAGCCACAAATTGCAAAGGCTCAATTTCAAAATATCAGGGATTATTCCTCCATATAAGCCAAACTGTTAGGGATAAATTGAACAATTTGGCATTTAAGAGCCCTCCTACAGGACAGCTGATGAACTAGGTATACCATGCAGACATGCAGCTGGAGTTCTTTGTCCATCTCCAGGCAAAAGAAAAGGCAACTTGGTTAAGAAAGCAACAAAATGTACTGAATTGGTGTGTTCACACTTCACTGCTGAATGAGTCTGGCCAGCATGAAAAGAACCTAAAAAAATGTTCTGAAAAGAAAAGGGAGTTTCTTTCTGGCATGCAGAATGGAAAGTACACATTAAAATCAAAACAGTTGCCAAATGCACAAGCATCAGGGGAATGCAAAGTGCTACCACAGCAGAACTGGAATGACTGCTCCTCCTGCAATGTCTTGCAAGGCAGGGAAGAGTGGAAGGACACTATGAATCAGAACCCTACCAGCAAAAGGAATGCCCCAGGGCACAGGTGTACCAGGCTTTGTTAGCACCTGCCTGAGCATGAATCAGAAAGGTAAAGGGTGGGTTAGGGTGCCAAATCCACGCTGGTTTACATTTTCTCCTTAATCTACTCTGCTTTATGAGAGAGACAAGCTGGAAGGTGGGGCACAGGGCTTTTCCTTCTCAACATCATGCTGCCTACTGCACAGACATCAAGCTATTTGGACAGCCTTGTAGCATCTGCTCTGACCCTGTTGACCTTTAGGCCATGGTATAAAGTGCAAAGGGGAGAAGCAAAGAGAGGAACAACAGACTGTATGGCCCGTTGGAGGTTCTGAAGGAGTGCTGGTAGACACGATGCTATGAAACCAGATCCAAAGTGAATTTTGTCAGAACTAAAAGCCTGATGGCTTTGCTTTTACTCATCTTGACTGAAAAAACCCAACGTGCTACACCTACATAAAGTCAAATCAAACACAAATCTAGCCAGGTTTCCCATGAAGCCCAGGGAATAATGCGGGGTGACTGACCCCTACTGTTACAAAGCTGACCCAACACAAGGGGATGGGAAGGTGGCCTTTGTTCTCGGCTAACAGTGATCAACAGTTGAGTGGATCAGCTGCTGGTGTAAATATCTCTTCATTCAAGGAGTGTGAATGCCTCACTGAGTTAGCCAGACCAGCATGGAGAACATAATATGTGGCTTAGGCCAACATAGAGTATAAAAACCAGACAACTAACAACGGACTTGAGCTGTCTTCAACCCATGCAGTCATTCATGGCTACCGGGGGCACCCAGTATCATGACACTGAGCATATTACAGCAACTGGTAAAGGCAACACCGTGGTATTGTGATTGAACTGTATATTGCATTTGCTAAGAATGCTTGCATTTATTTGTGTTGTATTATGCAGTACATTTTGTATCACTCTGATGAATTAGAAATCATGTGCACCATTAACTATCTTCAAATAAGTAAATTTGACATTAAATATTACCACCTCCAGGCATGGAACTTCTAAAAGAGTCTGGGGTTAGAGAGTATGGGACACTGACACTGTGCTGAAGCACAAGGAAAAGCACAGGTTGGAAGCAGAGAGCATAAGGACTCCAGGGCTAAGTGAACCTGGAAGGAGAGAAGCTGTTGAGTGCAATGCAGGCTTATAGGGTGCGAGGCCCAGAGGACAGATGGAGGAAGGTGTCAGAATGTAGTTTTGTTTTCACATAATGCTGAGCACAGTATTTCAGAAATGTATCTTGGGTGTGATTTCTGAGACTCTGGTTAGCCTTCATAATTTCACAATGAAATCCTACCCAAACCCAAGGATAAGTGCAAAATGGCCAGCCCATGCAGCCACACATAGGGCACGTCTCACCAAGGCAAGATGGTGAAATGCTGTTCCAGCTCCCATTATCCTGGCACAGCATCCTGGAGTCTCCCAACAAATAGTAGCCACTGTTGCAGTGATAGGTAACAGTACTGCCAGCAAAGAAGTCCTCAGCTGAATAAAACCCATTTTCTAAAGCTGGAGGCACTCCACAGCTGATTCCTGCAACATGAGTGAAAAAAGAGACAGACATTAGCAGAGCAGACACAGATCAACTTCAGAGTAATTCCACACGAGAGCGACCACTGGAGACTTTTTCTCTGCAACTGTGGAATCCCGTCCACAAGAGGGCCCAGATATTTTCTGGTAAGTGATTCCAGTTCTGGTGGAGGGTCTTGTTTTGTGGGCACTTGTCAACCAGAGACTGAGCAGGATTCTCTAGCTCCTGCTATTCTGCTAGCTCCAGAGGAGACATCTCTGACCATGATCTGTCAGATGCTCTTCAATCACAGGACACTTCCCCTGATAATCAATGAAAAGGAAAACTAAGTTTGCTTCCATGGAGGTTTCTCTTATTTCCCTTCATTGAAAACTAAGCTCAATGTTACTGTGTTTGAACACTGCAAAACTAGCTAACAGATTACTGCCAAGAGGCTACAGTACTGGTCTGAGACCAGGGAGTGCATGAATGATGGAGAGGTTGGAACTGACCTCACACACAACTGTGAGCATCACTTTGACTTGGACTGTAGCAAATACGCCCTTCTGACCCCACCTGTACCAGCAGAAAGCATTACTGTACTTGCCTGACAGAGGTTACCATTTATTCCGGCAGAGCTGCTTCTGTTCATTTTAATCAAGATGACATGAATTTATTCCAACAGCTACACAGCTCACCTTTCTAACTACATGGACTGTAGCAAATGCTTGCTTTCCAGCAAGCATCACACAGTAAGACACTGTGAAGTGTTTACAGCCTGTGGTACTAGAAGCCAAGTACTGGCTATAGAAGGATAGAACTGAAGAGCCTTTAACAAAGACAGGGTTTCAGGGGATGGGCACCTGTGGTTTTGCAGTTCTTTGGCAGCTTGAAGAAGAAAAGAATCTTGGTGGGTGAAGGCAGTGATTACAATGAGCCTGATTCAGTCAGTAGAACAGCCTTTTCTGCACCACACCTTTCACCCTAAACCCTGTCATTCCTTATGCAGGAAACACCTATCTTCAACTCACTTTCATTCATCAGGTACTTGTGGAACAGGCTGAGACAGACCAGTGGGAGAGCATGGCTTTAATTTTTTCAGTGTGTTTGTGGCAGGTCAACCCTGGTCTGTCTGAGCTCTGTGCTCAACAGGTAAAACTGCCTGGCCCAACAGAGATAATTCAGGTGACAGCATTAACAGGTTCTGGTGGCTAGTCAGTGACAACACACCAAGAAAGAGAAAAGGTGTCTCTGACAGTGAAGTTCTGCTCTGCCCAGCAGAACTTACTTTTGAGTAAGTCCCCAAAAGCATGCTATTCTTTAGGCAGAAGAGGAGACAGACCTGGATTCATGCTATGAACAACTGAATAAAGAGGAAGACATTGAAAATCACATCAAATCTAGATTAGATTGTTTTTAAGGTATTCTTAACAAATTTGATGATTTTCCCCAACACTGCTGCTCAATTTTGGGATTGTGCAATACCTACTTCTGGAGTTAATTTATTATTCTGCTGAAATGAAACATATAGTCAGCTGTAACACATGTAATTGCAGACACATGTGCAGTCACAGCAGAGGGGAATCAAAGGAAAGGAGAAGGCAGGGTCAGGAAAGCAGGAATCAAAGAACTCTGGCAACCTGAATGTATACAGCCCAGTTTCTTAGAAGAAATTCTTGGAGCATTTCTAAGTCCCAATAGAAATATCTGTTGCCTTTAAAGAAATTGTAACATACTAATGCCAAGGCTTTTACTTCCTACCAGGTGCTCTCAGTGACACTTAAAAATCACAGAGATATTCTAGCATTTCCTGTGCATTCTCCTAGTGCCACTGGGGAAGAAAGTCTGAAGTATCAGATTGCTGATCCAAATGGGCTCATTTCTAATGAGTCTAATGCCTTAGACATTAGAAACTGACTGAAAAAGGTGGCAGAATCCAACTGTGGTGTAGTTCCTGCTCAGTAGAACAGAGTTTAGCTTTAAGCACATATGTATATCCAGTAATATGTATGGATTCAATTGCATTGTAGCTGCGGGGATAAACAAGCCATGAATAGTGACAGGATCCAAATAAAAGCTGGGGGTTCCTAATCCTGTCAGCCCACTGAGACAACTCACTTTCACAGCGGGGAAAAGGCCGTGTCCACTGTCCCAGGTTAAGGCAGTGTTGAACAGAATTTCCCACTATCTGGAAGCCTGGGTCACAGGAAAGGCTCACTTTTGACCCTGGCTTTAAATCAGCAGAAGAGGCCCGCAGATGTGGTACGGATCCTTGCAAAGATGGACAGTCTGTGGACAAAATACATGCATACAGTAAGAGATACAGCTATGTGTGGAAACAAATCATATTTTTTATCTAATAAGTTTGATCCTGTAAATTTTATTCAGGAGAAAACTTTGGTAAATGTTAGATAAGCTACATCCTCCTCAGGTTTAAAGGTTTTTGAGAATCATTGACATCTAACATCAGAAAAGGAAACTGTAGGAAAATATGTGAGAGGGCAGTAGGTATTTTAATACCATACAATTATTTTTAAAATAAAAGACAAGAAAAACTTCTTTATGACCCAACACCATCGTCAGTCTTTCCCCATCTCAATTCAGGAAGCAACAAATCTCTGTCAGAGATTCCAATGAACTTTTTTACAAAACCCTGGAATTTAAGGAATGAAGGACTGAATGTTCTAACTGTCAAATTATCAAAATAATTTATTCAAGGTTAGTAGGGCAAAGGCTGAAAGCTAGCATATTTGACCTCATAAAAGAGTCTTATAATATTGTTCAGAAAAAAGGGGTTCTAGGAAATAAAGTTCTAACCAGCACAAAATATACTCTTGTAATCTATCTTCACTCTTCCAACAACTCCTGGCAGGAAATCTGGCCAGGCTAGTACATTTCCTTTTTGGAGCTCTTCTGGACAGGATGTAGCCAGAGATTTTACCTATGGATTTAAAACAGTTGATTAGGTGCTGTTGGAAGACTGTGTAGGAAAAGAATGTAAAAAAATATTCCTTCCATATCTGCATGCAAAACTAGAACAAGTCACTGAATAAGTGATGTTCATCCTTTTTAGCACAAGAGGCTTCTGGCTGAATGACGTGCTATTCTGCACTTATAAGGCAGCTAGCTGTGCACAGGCATGTACTGAGGAAATACCTGAATCAGTATTTGTCATACAAACAAAATATAAAACATAGTTCTTGAAACACAATTGCATTTGTTAGTGCGAAAAATCCATGTATTTATATCACAGAAAAAGGCAGATATGTGCAACCTGAAGAGAAAACCTGACGTATTTGCAGAAAAATGTCAAATAGGACCCAGAAGGAACATTGAAGATCTGCATTCTTCAAATCCTGCTAGCCCTACACCACGTTTAAGAAATATATCTGTTGTTTCCAGGACAAGAGTTTTGTGAATTCAATGGACTAGCCTATTTTGCACCTTTTCAAAACACTGCAGGCAAAGCCTACCCATCCCAATATTAACACTGGCTATTGATATTGGCATTGCCTTCAACCAAAGCAGGACAGGGCCATAATTAACCAGGTACTGAAATAGCAATTATATAGGCAAACTAAGGATAGGAGAAAGAAAGGAACACACTGTTAGATTGTCAGCACATTAATATCTCAGAATCATAGAATCGCCTATGTTGGAAGGGACCTTAAAGATCATCTAGTCCAACCATCAACCTAACCCTGACAAAAAAAATAAATAAGAAATAAGAAATAAAAATCATTAAACCATATTTCTGAGGACCATGTCATCCCGTCTTTTGAACATCTCCAAGGGGATGTTCACCAGGGATGGTGCCTCAACCACTTCCCTGGGCAGCCCATTCCAATGCTTGATAACCCTTTCGGTGAAGAAATGTTTCCTAATATCCAATCTAAACCTCCCCTGGCACAGGTAGTCAAGTACCTTTGATGGAAAAGTTTTCCATTTAAAACACAACTCCTTTAACTGCACTGCTTTTTTTGCATTCTTACTACAAGAAACTGAGATGCCAATGGGACTCCTTAAATACTATATTCAGTACTGTATTTTTACGTTTAAAAAAAAAAAAATTCAATTAGGTACAAATATTTCTACTTCTTCACTCTGACCTTGTGACCCCATAGTAATATAATTATATTTCTATCTGGCCATGAATAGAAGGAACTTGAGGAATACAATCCCAGATAGCACAGAATTTCTACGACATTCACACACCAATATAAATTATATGAACAGTAAGAATATGCAGACAGACCCTTTATGATGGGATATCACATAATATCCCATAATGGTCCCTTAGAAGGAGCTCAGATCCCCTGACCCCAAAATTTATGAAAAAGAAGACTATCTAGTTCCATTGGATGCTCAGGGAGATTTCTACTACATGGAAATGTTTTAAAACTGCAGATGAAAGACCAGGGCTTAGACTTGTTCTGCGTTGCCTTAGTTCACTATAACTCCAGGAACAGAAAGGAAACACAGTCCCAGAGGGTGGCTGGGAATAAGATATATTATTGGCACAATACTCCCCATTACATTTCTCAACGTCAAGGCAGATGCAATCATATCTCAGCCACTGAATTGCTGAAAAAAACGTATGTGCCCTGGGAAGGATAAATGTGCAGTAAAGGAGTAATTAAGGATTTCCTCTTCTTTGAAGATGTCAGAGAGGGAAGTAGTCTATGGAGAATAGGTGGTTGTTCAATTAAGAGAACACGTTAGTAATTAGACTACTGAGACTACTTCCTACTCTTTGACTTTTCTGTGCTGGAAGGTAATTCCAGTTATTCCTTGGCGGAGAGAAAGGAGTATTTCCTTCAGCACTGCAAAAAAATGAATTAAGAAGAGCAAAGATGAGTAGGTCAGTGGGCTGTGTACATCTCAGCACAAGCAGGTTACCATACAATAAACACAGCATGGCTTCAGGGCACAGCTAGCTCGTTGGAAAGCATAGGTGTGCCCAGTTCATGCCCAATCGTTGGGAAACTGCCTTTCTCAGAAGGGTGACCAGCTTCTGACAAGTCTCCAGTGGATGAAATCAGCTACCAAGAATATTGTGCTATACTATCTTTGTGAGAAAGGAAGGTGTGCCATGAACCTCAGGCTGAATTATTCTCACATTCTGCCTACCCTGAACTCCAGTGAGGCAGATCACACCAGCTTAGCTGGAAAAGAGAGCAACTTGCTCCGTTTATTCTGAGTCCATTTCAAAGATCTCATTTCAACAGTATGTGCTGATGGAAACTGCTTGGGCCAGGGGCTGCAAAAAAAGCTGCAGGCAAAAGTTTCCAGTGTGGGAAAGGCAGGTATGGGAATCGGCCCTTCCACGCCATATGATGGAGAATGGAAAGCTGGAAAGGACCTCACAGGCCCATATAGACAACTCATATTTATACTGTCTGCTCACAACAAAAGGACCAGACTGATGATTTGCTTCTACAAAACTGATGTGCAAGTGGATGAGCAATTAAAGCACACAAAGGAAAATCTTTAATAGTAGACTTTGCCCTGCTTTCCTTTATGGCTGAGAATAGGAAGGTAAGACTTACTGAATAGTTCCATCTGACCACAATAAAACTGATAGTAACAGATTAACGACAGAGATTTACTATCCCAAGTTCTGAAATGAATGAGGTAAAGATTTTATAGGAAGCTTACTTGGTTCAGCTCCCTGTCTGGTCTCACATCTGTCTTTTCAGATGAGTAATATGGATGCCAAAAATGAAGGGCAGGATTTTCTTTCTTGTCCTAACTGCACTGCATTTGAAGCAAATGGGATTTTAATCAAGCCTGTCACTAAAGACCAGAAACTACTGAGAAAGTCTCAGAAAATTGCACTTAGCCTCTTCACCAGTGTGTCCTGTAAAATCACAGGTTACTTATCAGCTTCAAAACTGTTAGTGAACAAAAACCTGAAGATTTGACTTGGCAATACAGCAACTGGTGACCCCAAAAGCCAAGAAGAGTAACAGATTGCTGGGCAGTTCAAACCTTGCAGAAAGCCAAAGTACCAAAAAAAAGCAGAGGAGACATGTGGATGCTGGAACAAAGATACTGCTTTACTTCTGTTTTCTGTTAATTTCATTATTTCTTATTTGGATCATGGACAACAAACAGTGATAAACCACTAAATAGTAGTAAAACCCTAAAAAAACCCACTAGCAGAACAGCAAAACCTTTTAATCCAAAGACTCTTCCTCTAACATTATCCTTTGCTGTTCAAGTGTTACCAACAACTGCATCATTTTTGATCTTCACCATTGAAATACTAATGTCCAGGAAGCGGTGATGGAGCACACTGTCATCTGGTTTGCAGATCACATCAAACTGGGAGGCGCAGGCAGTATGCTCAGGGACAGTGCTATTTTCACAGGCTGGAGGAATGGGCCAACATGGACCTTATCAAACTCAACAAGAACAAATGGGAAGGAAAAACCTCTGATGGTACAGGCTGGGGAAAGCCTGCAGAGGGAGCAGCTCTGTGGAAAAGCACCTGTGAGCTCTGGCAGGCACTGAGCTGAGTATTGGTCAGCTGGCAATAATGAGGACCAACAGCACCCTTTGCTGTGTGAATAGGTTCACTACCAGAAAACCAAGGAAGGGTTTATTTTCTCTTTCCAGAGCTTATTAGACTGTATCTGGAGTATTGCATTCCATTTTGGGCTCCTCAGTAGTACATTGACCAGATGAAGCAAGTTTAGGTGAGGACATCAAAAAGCAGATGGGCTGGAGCATTTGCCCTGTGAAAAGAGGCTGTGGGACCATGACTGGTTCAGCCTGGATTGGAGACAGCTTTGGGGACACCAACAGCAGCCCCTGGTAGCTATGGGAAGATAATCAAGAATATAGTTAGGCTCTTCACAGCAGTGCGTGGTGGAAGACAGAAACAGTATTCACAAACTGAAGTGCAGGGGTCCCAACTAGACATAAATAAATAGCTTGAATTTTTCACAATGTCTAATGCACCAACAGAAATTATGACGCAGATCCTCTGAAGTTTTACCAGTGCTTTCACACAGCAGGAGGAAGGAACCATAAACTGTAAAACAAACCCTGAGCTCATTTCATTGGGTTTTCTCCCTTTTCTACTAGGACTGCTAGATTATGCATATGCCTTCTTATCTCTTTCAAAGATAAATAATACAAAAAGACTCAAAATGGAAGGTGACTTCGGTGTTGATTTAACCAGACCTAGTTTTGCTTAAAGCTACTCTATTTACTATCCTAAGCTTATTACCCTAAGCCAGAGCTTCATCTGGTCTCCAGTGACTTCCATGGGAACAGGAAGCTCTATCCAGTATGCTAAGCTGGAACACCTTTTCAAATGTTCACTCTACACTCAGAGCCCTGATATCAAACACTGCCGTAAGGACTTACCTGCTGTGGAGACAGGACGTGGTCCCAAATGTTGAGCTGGCTGATAGAACCCACAAAAGATTCGGCTGGGTTGAATCCTTCTCCTTTCTGATCTTGCTCTTGACCCAGTACAAGTGCACCACCACCTATGCTCAGAGAGAATTAGATCAGGCATAGGAGGCAGAGCCTTAGGGCAGGGATCCCCAAAGGAAGCTTAAAACCTAAGCAAAACAAAACTTTTTGCTACATTATGTTACTAAGATTTTGTAGCGCAGGAGATCAGCTACCTTCAACAAATTCCCTCAGCAAACCTCTGGGAAATGTTACGCTAGATTGAGGTAAGTGAGCATAACAATTTGGAAATGACTCTCAAATGCGCATTAACGCTATACTCATGCTAATGAGAGCAGAAATTCAGGGCTGCTTCAGGAATGGTACTGGCTCCAAGAGGCCACTTCTAGCTCAGTATCTGAAGCGTGTTACAGAGCAATGCAAAATGCAGTTTTGAGCAAATGGGGCATATTTTACAGTGCGAGTCTGCATTTCTTGCTTTAAACCAAAGCTTAGAAAGTCAGAACAAATCTTGATTTAAAACTCTCAGCAGCACATTGGTGGTCGGTCAACCATCTGACAGGCCACGCAAGCTAAATTTCCTCTCCTCAACAGTAACAGATGATGCGGACATGAATTTTGTATGTCACAAGGTGTATGGGCAAGGGCAAAAGTAATGGAGACTGCACACTTCCTTAGATCTTGTCTTCGGAGATAACTGCAATGTAACTGGGAAATACAGGGGCAAGCATAAGGAACACAGATGAAAATGCTTCACTACCTATTTTTTTCTTAATATGGGTAGTTTTTGAAGCTGTGTAAATTCAGTCAGTAGTAGTATGAAAACACTATCAAAACAAAATCTCTTTGCAGCAATCTAACATCAGGCTTTTCACAGTTCTCCAATGCTGATGATATTCTGTTTCATGTATTCTAATACTACTTGAAAGACCGCTGATTACAAGAAACAATGAAATAGCACACCCCACCTTCTTTAAGAAAAAATGCAAATATAATTTCTAATTCAATCAACTGAGTACATATTTGTAAGGGAAATGACAGTTGAACTTATGTTTATTATATGAAAAACCTATTCCCCATTCCAAAATCAGCTCAGCACAGGCTCCTTTTTGGACTAAACTCTGTCACTCCCAAAACAAGTTACCTACTAATTTATCTTAGAAATGTGCACTTTGTCTTCAGTGAGGCTAAGTGAGGAAACTGTCCCCATGAACAAGAATAGCAATCATGAGGCCGGCATAAATGCTGAAAATGTGAAAGCATCCTAAATCCACCAAAATAAACATTTCCTTGCAGTCACAGCAAATTCTGCAATAAAAACAGAATGAAGGCAAGAGATCTGGTGTAACATAAATAAAGCATACCAGGGATTTTTGAGCCAACGGAGAGCCCACTGCCTCCATCAGACAGTTTTCCATCGATGTACACTTTCCATGCCCCATCTGTGCATGTCCACGTGACTGCAATGTGATGCCAGTTACCATCGTTCACTGAAGGGCAGTCTGTGATCCTCTCTTTCCCATTTACATAAAGAACCCAGCTGCACAGAAGGAAGATGAAGGCATACTCATTTGCATGCAGCAACTTGAAAAGCATGGCCTGTCCCACATTATTCAAAGACATGTTATTTGCCAAAGGAGGTAAGCGTGTCTACAGCATACAAGAAATATCTCTTGAAAGATCATCATAGAAGATATCTCTTCCTCAGACGACTTGGAAGTCATGGTTATGATATGCAAAACATGGTGAAATAAGTGATGTGCTTTTGTACCAAAACATGGCTGCATAGTAGATTCTTAAACTTGCTCCTTGGTTCTATCCCTGCTTTTGGAGTCACATTAAAAATACTCTGAGTGCTGAGCTCCATTTTATCCAATCATTGTCTGAATGCATCATTTAAATACGATGTAAATGTAGTCCAGACAAAAATACTCTGCTTTCTAAACTTCACTGCTTTCTTGCCATTACTCTTCTATTTGGCAGAAAGTGAAGGAAACAAAGCAAGCAGAAGAATAAAAGAAAGAGGCAACTTCAGCCATGGAGTTTGGATGCAGATTTTTCTACCCCAAAGTAGAGAAAGCTGGTACTTGGAGTTCTGGTCTATGCTTTCTTTATCAATTCAAGACATCTGTAAGCTACAGAAAGGTAGAACTGTGATTTACCCATTGTAATCAGTCAGAAGAAACGCATTATCACTTCCATTCTCCACTGCATAAGAAATGGGAGTCCCATAGTTTGTGGTGTCAGTGGATTTCATCCAGAATGTACAGGTGATGTCACCAAGAGATGGGAAGATACCATCAAGCATGACATATCCATAGATACCAGAGACTTCAAAATCAAGATTGAAACCAGAGGACTGTTCTGCAACAAAGACAAAGGGATTTCAGAGCTACATTCCTGAAAATCCATAAGGAAAATCAAGTACAATATAAGCAAATGCAGTAAAACGGAATGCAACCTATCTACAAAAATTATTTCCTTTAAATTGATCAGAGGTAGAAAGAACGTATAATAATCTAACATCAGCCAGCACACAGAGCTTTCCAAGGCTAGAAAACACAAAGGGTTTGAAGAAAAATGACTGGAAAACAAACTGATTATCTAACAAAGAATGTACATAAACCTTTGTTTTCAGTCCCTTGTCAATGAAATGACATCTGCCGTCCAGCAGCCCAAAGAACTGTGATCAGCTGCTTCCATTTTATTCACAAAAGTCAAGATTTTTTTTAAAAAAAAAAAGAGACAGAGACTTTTTTTTTCTGTTCTGGCCTTACTGAAATACACTTCACTCATAAGCAACAGCACTTCTGTGTTGCTCTTCGATGCAGACTGACAGGCTTTGCAAGCATACTACACGTATCCACTTGGTAGTGGAGCTCTCCTGAAAGCTGGGTGTTATTAAATTCCAACACAGGATGGCAGGTCTAAATGACCTGTATGCCCTCTACTGTCTGCAAAACCAACACAGGTTCTTCAGCTTCTGTTTAAAGATTCACCAATTATTTAAGACTTCATAATTTTCATGGAGTGGCTAAAAGATAAATGGATTTAAGCCTTGTGGTTGCATGGCCCAACTCCAGCATCATCCAGGTTACACGAAGCATGAGCCGTTTTGCCTGAACATGCAGACCTTCATGCCCTTTTGCCCATAGAGAACTCGATGCCTTTAGGACTTCTAAAGCTGAGACAACCACATACTAATCTCTACCTCTGTGATGCAAAGCCCTACATGAAATATAAGAAAGAACTACTTAACTCAGACACACAAAGCAAACACAAATTAAACTCGATAGACTGAATGCGTATTAAAAAGATAGGACTGTGCCTTAGCAAAGAGAAATGAATAAATATGACATAGCACACATGATTTTACTTGTCTTAACACTGCAGTCACACAGGCTCCACTCAGCCTCTCAGAGTCCACCACCCTGGCTGCTTTCTTGGGAAGCCGTGTGAAATCAGCCCACCCAGTGCAAATCTTGCCCAGAGACTCAGTCAAACCACCTTTTTCTGACACTTGGTCCTGTGTACCTGTTTCACACCTGCTGCCTGTAAAGCCAGGGGGACATTTACAAACGTACGAGTTCAAGGCATCCACACAGGTGGCTTGGTTTAAGCAGGGACTGGAGTCACACTCATTGATGTTCACTTCACAGTTTGGTCCTGTGTACCCTGTCACACACAGACACCTGCGGAGGAAAAGAGAAGCACACATCAAAGGTGGCTGCTGTCACGACAAAGAATCCTGTCCATGACACCAGGTCTGCTGATGGAAAAAAAAAATAATCAACAGAAGAGATCCTATAGAATAAATGGAGTTTTAGTTTGGTTGTTCCTCTAAGTATCCTTGAATTCTATTAGCTGCATGATATTTCTTATTGATAGCGACAACACAATATTTGAACACAATGTCTGCATTTCTTCATATGAAATAGGGAGAAGCAATCATTGCATTCCATCTAGAGTCAGGGGAATTAGAGATGAGAGGTTCTTGAGTTTTCTGGCAGGCATACTTACACAGAGGGAAAACCAAGGAAGTTGAAAGGCACCAAAACCTCTGGTACTTGGAAAATAGGTATTTGAAAGAAACCAAAATTTCCAGGGCTTTGAGGAGGGAAAGAATTACTAAACCCAGACAATAACAGATGGTTCATCTCTCTACAGTGATCTAGGATATGACACTGCTGTTGGTATTTTTAACTTCTGAGTCCAGATAATCTAACGCATAAAAATAAATATTTGGAAGATTCTATTGGTATTTGCATTTTAATCTCTACATTCTCAATATGTACAGCTGTCTGTGTCTTACAGGCTATATAAATGTAATATTATCATGTACATAACTGGTCATCACCTATTCTTCTAGTGGAAAGCAAGACAAGCCCTTGAAGCTTGGGAGAGCACATTTATTTTATTAAGATCAGTATTAAAACCACGCAGTCCTGACTTGCTTACAAGTCAAACTCTGCATATTTTCTTTGATGTCTACTTTGGAATTTTTTAAAAGTGAGGACACTAGGATTTATTTTCTGGTCTTTTCAAATCTCCCTTAGTGTGCATAAGGGGACAGCTGATATTGGATCAGGCTGCCAAATGCCTTGCTGAAATCTAAAAATCTAAGAAGGCTGAAGCACTACATATCTGACTTTCCACGTTGTATTACATCAATCATCTGTTTTTCACCTGAAGCTGTTGATACCATCTCTGCACGTAGCTCCATTCCTACAGGGTCTGCTGAGACACTCATCGATGTTTCTTTCACAGAAGACACCAGTAAAACCTGGGAGGCACTTGCAGGAGAAACCGCCAACTCGATCTTCACAAAAAGCCCTATTAAGACACGGGTTTGAAAGGCATTCATTGACCTCCGTTTCACAGTGAGCACCTGAGAAGAAAAGAACAAAGTCACAGCTCCACTTTGAATTAACCCAATAAAGAAGATTACTAAAAGCATGTCTGTGTTTTAAGGACTGTTGCCAATCTTCCAGGAAATGGGAAACACTGGGGTGGCCAGGCAGGATTTACTCCATTTGTGATTTACTACATTAACAGAGGCTGTGGTCATAGCAGAGTTCAGGAACCATCTTTGCAGTTGCAGAAATTAACACTCAGAAACTGTGGGGAATTTATATGGATATTGCCCATTATGTGAGTAAGGTGGGCTATATCAGGAAATCACCTGAGATACTATTCTGAGCAACTAATGAAAAGATGCAACAAAAGATATTTAGCTGGAACCTTAACTCTAAGGATACACGTGAAAGCCAGAAACACTTGACTGGGATTTCTGCTGTGAAAGAGGCTCTATATCACCAACACTGAAGAATGAAGAAATTGCATGTGACTTTATACTGAAGCTCTTTGGCAACATCACTATCAACAGAAATGTCTGGTTGCTACAGAAATCTACTAAAGCAGTAGAGAGCTGACTATGAGGATGGGAACTAATTTTAATACACATAATCTTGGCTACTGTTAAAATATTTTTTGTTTCTTTTTAAAACAAAATTAAAAATAACAATTTTAAAAATTTTTAAAAAATAACATTTGAATGTCCTTATTCCTTCCTCAACACCACACAGTAAGTTCACGGCAAAATCAGGAATAGAACATCAATCACTCACTAAATCCTTCTGAAGCCACCGTTACACTACAGGGACTCCAAGAGATTACATGGACCTAGGGAATCTAGTACATCCACGTCAATGTAAAATATAAATAATAAATAGAGATTGAAATATAGTGGACAGGGTAGGAAGACATCTTTTTTGGTCAGGAAGAATGAAGGCTGATTTAAACAGAAAAAGGTGTACCTGTGAACCCTTTTGCACAAGTGCAGCGGTAACCGTTCTTGCCATCAACACAATGGGCTCCATTCAAACATGGACTGGAGCTACATTCATTTATATCTTCCTCACACAAGAGACCTTCAAACAGCAAGGGTTACAAAGCATGATCAAGATACTGTCAAGGTGTGCATGCTGCAGTGGCTGAAGGGGGAAGACAGAACAGCACCACACTGCTTGTATAACGAAAGGCTACTGAGATCAGGTGATAAAATTCCATGTTTGATTGCACTACTGCAATCATCTATAGAGATCATCTGCATTATTTAGATGCCAGAATATGAAAGATGTGAAATCTATGTTTTGTCTTTATAAAGTTTAAAAAAAAAGACAAGTCTTTCTGTTGATAAATTTATACCCATAAATACGAAAAACAAGGGACATGACTTCTAAATTCCCTCCTCAGTAGCTTGTTTCAATATTTAGAAATTAGATGCTGTTTTGGCAAAGTACTCAACCATGTCAGTTTCCCCACAGATATCTTCAACATGAAAAAAGACTGAGGGAACAAGAAAAAGCCCACTCTCTTACTTATAGGGCTGGAGTAAAGCAACTGCATAAATGCTTTGTCTAGTTATGCTATATTCAGTCTCACAAACACCTTCCCTGCAATTTACTAATTCCCTAAACTTTATTCCTTTGCTTTTTTTCCAGAGCAGAAGTGTCACAAAACAGAATCATACACGCGCACACACACACAGAAACTGTCCTTGAATGCTCATCATTTTACTTCAAAACCTATTCACATACAGTAGAACCTTACTCTAACCTGTAGATCAGGCTGCTTTCCTGTTGCAATTCCACAGATGTGGAATTATATAGCCCTTGTGTTTTGTCTTATCTACCTGGCAGAGAAACAATGCCTGTCTGAAGAAGAGCTATGAAGGGAAACAAATTACCTGAATAGCCTGGTTGACAATGGCAAACAAAGTTCCCAATGCCATCTTTACACATCCCTTTGTTGTGACAAGGAGATGATTTACACTCATCAACTTCTGTTTCACATTTCAAGCCTAGAATGCAACATAAAGGACTGAACACACGATTTAAAATTGTTCTGAAACATAGAGTCAAACTACTCAATGTACTAAAACTAAAAAAATGACTTATTACTTGCATCTGTTACCAGACGTTCAGGTTTATTATCTCCTCTTTAGGTTGTTTTGTTTTTAACACCAGATCTGAGACAAAACGCTACTAGAAAGGTATGATGCACATCAGGCATCAGAATGATTGGTTCCACATAGCAGCATTTAATACCTATGACAAGTAACAGAGGTCACTGTGTTGTAGTAAAATTGATATTAACTAGAAAAATTAAATGTAACACGTAATCAAGCAAACAAGGGAACCTGCTGTTGCTGCTAAAAATCCTCTATTCGGCTCCAATACCATTTATAGAGAAATAGTAATTAGACATGATTTATCTAAGAACTAATTATTAGAAAATGTAGCTTTGTTGATAAGCAGGACATTGCTGTCAAGAGAGTGATGAATTGTAGGCTGACACAGCAAACCATGAAACCCACCTAGAACTGCCAAGATTAGAGGAGAAAAAGGTAAAAGTTAATTTCTTCAGGGGGAGATCGTAACCACTGACTCATTGACCACCTATCCAAATGATACAACTTACTCAAAAAAGAACATCAAAAGAAAAAAGCAGAGTGTATGCACTAATTTATATAGGAAGTGAAGAAATCTTGACCAATCATTAAAGAGAATAACAACGAGTATGTATTAACTGCTAGAATATGTAATAATCAGTGTGTAAAAAGGGGAATTTTTGAAATGAAGGTTTGCTCCCTTGGGACAACCACCCCATTTCTGCGCATTATTGGAATGAGCTTGGAAACACCTCTGCTTTGTGTGTTGTTGGCTTGCACACTGGGTGAAGAACACAGATTTAGGACAACAACTTCTTTGATAACAGCTGATAATCTGTTCGTTTTGAAGTGATGCAGTGGTGCAATTCCTCCCACACCTCCTTCAGGGCACTCAGTGCTTTGTGTGATTTGCACTCCAACCTGGGACACTTAACAATACAATGGACCAGAATTGTTATGTCAACCCATGAACACCTAATGGGGCACACAATGGTCCAACACAAAAGAAAGAAAGTGAAGGGTGATGGACCAGACCATTATGCTGACCCTTTAGGTCATCTGAGTCCGGTGCTTCTTGTCAACATCAGTAGTTCTGCCAGGAGTTCAGTAGATCACTCCTGACAATTTATGGATGGTGTCCCAGAAAGGGGAAGGATACCAGAACTTCAAGATCTAACAGGCTTGCGCAACTGATGTAAAGTACCAGAATATCCCATTTTCTGAGTCGGGCTGAATGGCAAAGCATCTGGTGAAAGTACTTTGGACCCTATAAGTAGCAATTCTAGCAAGACCCTTTGAGTTCTTCTGGATTGCAATGGGCTGTGACCAGCATCTCCCCTGAGCTGGAATGCCACTCCAGCAGATAGCTCAAGGAATAAAAGGCCAGGATGTGTCAACCCTCTCAAGTCTCTGTTACCATCTATTGAGGAATGTTGATGCATTGTGAGTATTTACTCCAAACTTTAGAAGAGGGAAATTTTAACTATAGGCTAGTCTCTCTTTCACCTACCTCTCTATCCATATGTCTCTAATATACACATGAACTTTTATGAACGTGGGTGTTCTTATACTTTACTGGATCCAAATACTTTCTGTCTGTCCATTTCTCTGTGCATGTGGAAAGAGTCAAAATGGGGCACCCCTTGCCTCCCCGGAGTCGCCCACTGAGAAGGGATCTTTGGTCCTAGAAAATGATGACTCGTGTGTGTGACGCCCTTGAGTGGTCTGTGCTTGTATGTTTGTCCTATGTGTTATGTGTTGATTTGGGATACCTCACTGTAGTTTAGCGTGAATCTTGTCATTTTTTGAATCTGTAATTAAGTTGCTGTTCAATTCTTTTGTTAAATGATTTTGTAAATCCTTAAATTGGTTAATGATCAAGTGCTGCTAAAATTCAACCCCTTGATATGCCTCAAATCATTTCTAAATTTTTAATTGCTGCTAAATCATAGCCGTGTCAAATATTTCCATCCATTACAAGCAACTGGGAAGCTAACAGTGAAAAAGAATACAGGCAGATCTGGTGGAATTATCTGCTGAGAGTGCAAATTTCCAGCTTTTATTAATCATAAATACTGTCAAGTGATAGGATTTTCAAATTCACTTACACAACTAAAAGAAACTCCATTCAAAATCCTTTTTCGCCAAACACAATATAATTCACCAAGAACATTTCTTTTGAGGAATTATTTCTTTTCTTAATACTTATCTATGGAAATCTGTGATGCATGTTGCAATTAGTTAGGGTATACTCTTACACTGAAATATTTTGCTCCCTTATGCTTACTGATGTTAAGGTAAGTATAGACCTGTTAGCTCCTCCATCTGCTTCTCGATTTTTTACCTGTATATCCACGTGGGCATATGCAAATATATCCAGTTCCCAACTGTTTGCATGTCCCGTTATTGTGGCATGGTTCCAGGAAACACTCATGAAAAACCTGCTGGAGGCAAGAATAATACAATTACAGTGAAAGTGGAAGTACAGGCAGAACAAAGTAAGCAAAATGTTGATCATCACAGTTGTTCCCTTAGAACTTTCTTAACTATGATTAACAGGTGACATTTCTCATACCACCTTTTATATGACTCCACTTTGCATCCTTTTACACTGGCTAATCACTTCCTGCTACTGGTCATCAGGTGAACTGGTAGGGAACTTCACTGTATGGCGTTATTTTTTTTCTAACATAGCAAACCTGAATTTAGCTAAAACCACAGGAGATCTGTTTGTCACCTGTCTATGTTATATAAAGGTTCAGGCCAAATTTACCATCAGTCATCTTTGCTCCTGTTTACACAATATGTTAACTTTAGACTGAAACAAAGCCATTTGTCAGTTACAGACTCAGGGGTAGATGGCAGGGGAAGAGGGACATCTCTGGCAAACACTGTCTCTGGAGCAGTTTCTATTACATGAAGAGTTGCCCGTGTTTCAAAGCAGTACACACTGCAGAAGGGAGTTCTTCTCGCCTCCCCTCAGGTGTATCTATGTTGCAATACGTAAAACAAAGATTTTATAACTGGGACTTAGATGCCTGGAAGGATTTTCTGGAATTCAGCACATGGAAGACATCAGATGCGGTCAATGTACTTTTTATAGATTGGCTGAACCTCCACCATGGAGTTTACACTTCTTTTATAAGTGTGATATATATTTCATGCATCAGGTGAAGGCTTCAAGTCCAGAATTTAAGATTGTCAACAGCTGATGCAGCCTGCTTTATTCAGCAAAAGTGCTTCTATGACTAGAAAGAGAGTATGTGTGTTCCTGTCATGACCATTGCTCTCATCTCTTCAGAAAATATACTCAGCATAACAATTACATTTAAAAAGGTCTTAAGTCATTTATGGATGCATAAGACACTCTTTCTTTCATTTGAGATAACACTGCAAAATATATCTTGTCCTTGCCTGACTGCTGACTTTGTACTGCTTGCTGATATTTTCTGGGGAGGCTGGTACCATCATTACACTTTCCTCAGCTGCTGAAAAAGTAGAGCCAAAACCTAAAGAGCAAAGATATGAAAAGTGTTGTTAATAATACTGTATGGCAAGGTCCCTCCCTATTATATGAGGGTGTAATAAGTGCATGTTAGTAATGAAGCTAAAGATATGCTGAAAAAAGTGAATTTATGGGAATAAAAACCAAACTTTACAGTAACCACACAGTATTTTATATATATTTTACACATATATATATTTGTAAGCACATACATGTCTAAAACAAATATATGTGTGTGTACCTATAAAATTTATTTTTTGTGTATTTATACACACAAACATACATGCACATAGATATATATTTGGATGTTATATAACTCTCTTTCTAGTGTATATATAGTAAACATGTACAATATGTGGGTGTGTATATATACACGCTCTGTACATGTATATTCTGTTTTTGAGCTTTGGTATCTATCACAGAGCCACTCTGACAGAAGCAACAACCAGTAGGCAAAACCAGCTCCGAATTTCACTGGTTGAAATTGGAGATCTACATTTGTTAGGATATTGATGTTTTCTGCTAAGACTACTGCCTGTTCCCTCTATTCAGTTTCTCCAGCAGAGACACTTTGACATACTTGAACAATCTGTGATGGATCTGGCACCAATGACTGTCGTTGTTCCATAAAAGGGGCAAGACAAGCAGTAGGACTTTCCTGGGTCTGGTTGATAGTAGTCTCGGGGACAAGGGTAGCAAGGTGTCAAACCTGTACGAGAGAACTCGCCTGCAAGACATGGTACTGCAAGAACAAAAGAACATTTTTTGAGTGACCACTTGCACCTCCACTCTACCTCCCCTTTACCTGTTATTGCTCGTCTTCTCTCCTCCCCCCCATAGTTTCTCCTCAGACTTAAAGGAATAGGGTAAAACCTACCAGGAATTCACAGCTCGAGGAACAGCTTATTTAAATTGTGCTGTTAGGTGACAAGTGGTTCTCAAAGAACTACTGAAATGTCTGGGAAGTATTTCTGTCTGTCTGTCTGTCTATCTAGCTATTGCCTATGCTCCTCTGGGTACAGCTTTCAAACGCAACTTCCTTTCCCTTTTATCTCTCACTTTTTTTTCCCTATTTTTTTTTTTTTCCTTCAAGACTATTTCCCCTGGGGATCTTTCTGGCAAAGTTTCCCAAAAACAGTTGAGGACAATCTCTTGAAAAAAGTTACATAAGAAATTGTGTAAAAAATCAGTATTTTTGTAGAGAAGATTGTGGAAGTTGTTCCAGAGACAACAGTGACAAACATCCCAATATTCCCTTTCTGTAAGGAAAAAGGTTTTATTTTCATGTATCATATATCTTATTTTATTCATCTTTAGATGAGAATCCATCTTGGAAATGAGAAGGAGAGCATTTGAAATAATCAGGGTATCAGGAAATGACCTACAATTTTGCTGGGAAATCCTGAGTGGTTCATACTTAATCAGAAGTGGAATTCAGTCTTGGGCAGATGGATTGGATTAGATTAGATTTGCTGATGTTTAAACAACATTTAGAAATTCCTGGAATTTAATTTTAAAAATTTCATAGCTCCTTTTGTTACAAACCTCCACAAGCTGAGACATCCACGGCGCCTCTTTTAACTGTTGATGTATTTTCTGGGCAAGAGATGCAACTCCTGGATCCAAATCCTGGCTGGTATGTACCAAGTGGACATGTTTCACAGGTCTCAAGACCATTAGGTGAATATGTTCCCTGCTTGCACTGAGCTATAAGGCAGAAGAATTCATAAAGATTAAGTAATGTCCAAACATGGCTCCTAACCTCTGAAAATAATGCTGCAATCACAATACATGACAGGACTTTATTTCCAGAGTTTACTCTACTCTGAAGAGCTTCATGGCACAAAGAGCCAAAAAAAAGAAAGGAATTGTGTTAAGTGACTGATAGTGCATTGTGAATTATTAATCAGCTAATTATATTTGTATCAGCTTCACAGATGATTTATTGCAACTCAGTTACTCATTTTTAATCAATAAAATTAATGATGACAATAAACATGAAATAGAATTAGCAAATTATTTTTCAGAACAAGTAATAGACATATTGTGGTGCTGAGGTGCTCCATGCCAGAGCACTGTGGTGTAGGATGCAGGGATTTCATCTTTGACCACGGGAGGATTGAGAGAGGCTGGCGAGGAAAGAATAGCATTGATTTAAGTGTATTAGTCCCTGCAAAATGGGCTCAATCTCACAGAATGAAGACAGAAATGACAAAAACCTTCAAATGCCAGGTCTTCTTCAAACATCTGCCCAGGTATCCGGCATGCCAAGACCTGGGTTTTTCTCTTTACATATGTATCAAGGGGCAATTAGGATTGCGCATTCCACAGGCTAACCTTATTCCAAGAGTCTGATGGACCAAAAGGACGCTGTGGAAGTGGCTGTTGGAAGAAGACAAAGTTTTTACCTTTACATTCAGAGATGCTCCTAGAGTGCAGATACTCTGTATAGCTACCAGATGGACAACTTTTGCATTCCAGCTGCCCTTCCTCATCTTGGTAGGATCCAGTCCAGCAGCTTTCACAGGTATGATGCTCCAGAGAATAATAGGTACCCAAAGGGCAGTTGACTGTAACAGTGGAAACATAAGGGTCCCCTCAGAATGCACATCATGCACACTTGCCTTGCCTCTAGAGTTCCCATTTTGTCAAACCCTGTTTATGAGAAACATGACTCTGTTCCTCAACAAATGGGGTACCTCTCTGGAACACTGCGAAGATCTTACTATGCACAGAAAATGGAATCCAATTCCCTATCTTAGCTACACATCACCCACAAGACTAATAGGGTTAAAAGACCACATACCAAGCACTGTTTTCCTGTGTATCACCAAGTGTGGATATGCCTGACTTCCCCATGGGAGTGAAATCCTGGGTACAAAAGCATCCCTTTTCCACAGGCCTCAGTTAGGAACATAAACATTCTCTGGAAGTCAAGCTGTGCAAAGCACTTTTGCAGTTTATTGTTCTGGGAGACCACAAGCCCTGGACTGTGTCAAACCATAACCCTCTGCAAACATCCTCTAAAACCTTGGTTTTCAAAAGGATTCTGAATACACGTAAGGAGCAAGTCATCTGGCTTACCACACATTCTTCCTCTCAGCACAGAACCAGGCCTGCAGAAAAGAAAGGCCTTCTCGGTTTCCAGTGAGTTGCTGTCAGCTACAATGAGTTCAGATGCAAACTGAAAAGAATACATGGGTTCCTTATTGAGAGTCCTATTCAGCCTGTTTGTGATTGTCTCCAGAGTTTTAAGGAGCCGCCGCTGGTTTTCCAGTTCCAATGTATCATTCCTTTCATCAGGCAGTGGCACGCTAGCTGGGAGATAAACAGAAAACACAAAAAGCACCCAGATTTTACAGTCAGCACTTCAGTGTACTCTGGATTATATCAAGAGTGTGACACTCAAGCTTGTCAATGGAAAGGAGGCCATGTGCACAATGCTCTCCATGAACATTAGACTATGAACTTGCCCCTAAGCAGAAAGTCTGTGAGGAAATGGGCTTGTAAATGACTCCAAAAAACTGCAGACTTTGTGAACCGAAGGCTAAGTTTCACTGAATGTTTTAGAAACATGTTTTTTTAAAAGGAAGCAGTAAGAGAAGGATGATATTTTGACTTCTCTCACCTGTGATGTTAAATATTAACTTGATTTTGTGGTTGGTCATTGGAACATTCAACTTATGCCTTTTGACGCGAGCAGGTGCTGCCTTTACTGAGGCAGAGAGATGCTTGGATAGATCTTCTTCTTGTGCTGCATCAACAAAATCATCATAGGAATAATCCAACTGGTTTGCTGTCCCCCAGCCAGCAGGTCCTGTGAGGCATTAAGAAAGAACAAAAAGAAAGGCAATATCATGTGGAAAATAAGTGGCTGTATGCATTTCTAAAATACATCTCCAATAGAATGGGTTCTGTTTAAAGCTCCAGAGGCAAAGCGTGCTGGCTTTGCCTCCACACACATGCATCTTGTACTAGCATTTTGACTAAAGAAAAATGAGAAACCAGTCTCACTCCTTGCTGGTATCCTTGAGATCCTGAATCTTGTGCAGTTAGCCAAAGCTTTAAAGAAATATTACTCTGAAAGTTACATGGTTCAAATTCTTTTACTTCCCCTATCTTGCATGGACTCTCCCATGCCAGCAACATCTTAAACAATCGCACCTTGCTCTCTCTTCCTCTTCCTGCTCAATTACAGACAATATGGTCTATGGCACATGTCTCCATCATGTCTTCTCACAACTTCTGAATAGTTCTACCATCATCTGCCCCCTCAGAAAAGGCTGATAGCATTACCTTATGTCTTTATTCACCCCAGACACACATTTCTTGTTATACATAGTGAGTTAAGTTAACCCACTGTATAATGTTCTTCACTCATAACACGCTTTTGACCATAAACCATTAAACAATTGTAAATGTAAAACATAATCTATCTTTTCATAATGACTAAGTCTAGAGTAGCATGGTCTATTTCATTGACCTAGCTCTTTTAAAAACATGAAGATAAAAAAAATTCTGTCAATTACTGTTAGCAGTAATTTAGATTACGCTTAATTTACAGTGGAAATTAGTGTCACAGCTTTGCTGTTAACACCATGTGAGCATTCCACATGTAATTTTCTAAACTGCTGTCTCTTATGAGCTGAGGGGAGTTCTCCTCTCCTGCCTCCCCAGTGTAAGATGATGTGAAACTCTGGCAAAACAGCAACAAGGTTATTCTGATAAGGGACGGACATGACCAAGAAGAGAATGGGAACCCTATACCCCATGTCCTCAACACTCTTTCCTACAAGAGCTCTTACAAGTTAGCTCCAGCTGTCATCAGTATTCATCCTTACCCTGATGACAATTGCAAACTGAACACCCAGGCCCTCCTTCCTCCCAGCTCCCCCCATGTCTGATTACAAACAAATGTGCTTTCAAACTCAGTGAAGCATGTCTAAAAGGTGAGAATAAGCAGGAAGGTCTATCAATCAAGTAACTCCACCATGAACTGTGAAAGAGCCACAGTCCAATGACAGAATATGTATTCTGATGCTGATCTGCCAAAATGCTTCCTGCTGGGATAGGTAATGTAAGTTATCTAGTTTTAGCCTTTCTGATCTGAGCACCCCCATGGGACTCATAAATGCCTAAAATAACAGCAGTACAATGTGAACATTAACATGGCCAAAAGTGGACTGAAAATGACAAGTTACTTGGCATAAAACAAAGTGAGAACAATCACTAGGACTTGTCAGGGTTTTCACTCTGATATAGTTTCAGTCATCCTGCAAAACCTGCCCTTGCAGACAGGTAGCAACTTTACAGCTAATGGGCAAACTTAAAATTGTATAGTTCTGCACTGTGAAAGTTCTGGGCTGATCTGAACCAGCATCAACGATGCTCCTCATTTTCTTAAAAATACCATAACCATCTACTGTACTTTTTCAGTATTTTGAAATTGTATGATTTTAAAAAGTTACTTTCTTCTAGGCTAACCAAGCAGGTTTGTGGTTTTTTAACCCTTACCATCCCAAGGAATCTCAGAAAGTTTTCCTCTATACTACACAGGAATCGGTATCACAACCTAACAGCAAATATTTCCATAATATTGTTATAAAATCTATTATGTAATTGCTTAGTATCTTAAGAGCTCTAGAGTTATTTTAAAAAAATTTCTCACACAACACATTATGTACTTCACAACAAAAGGAATTATGCTGTGTTAAACCTAAATAGCTAAGAATCTAGGCAATATATAATTACCAATGGCAAATCCATTTTCGTAATCATAATTATATTCCAAGCAATGCTTCTGTGTCTGATCTTCCAATCTGCAGTCAATATCATCATCATTACAGAATGATGGGACCTTCCAATGAAGAAAAATAACATTAAAAAATAAAACCACATATAAAAATAAAACCAATTATAAAGGCTTTTAGTTACAATGTAAAGTACCGGTCCTGCTAGACACACTAAACTTCTCCTTTCAGGTCTCATATCCTTGTCAAGGTCTGCTGAAGGAATTGTGTTCTATTGATACAGCTGGGAAATAAGATGTCAACTTATAGGCATACAAGCTCTTTGTTATAGAAGATCTTTTTTATAACATGTTTCTTCAGCTAACTACTCTTACATGTGAAATCCCAAAGCACAAAATTAAGTTCAGGCTTGTTTCTCCTCCTTTCAGAGGAGAATTGACACCTCTAAAAACATCTGTTTTTCCAGCTATGTAACTTATAATTCTGTCCATTTTAGGACAATGCTGTCACTTTGTTTCTAGCTTTACGTCTTCATATCCACCTTTTCCTACCCATGGAAAGAGAATTATGCATTCCACAAGAGACCTCAGATGAGAAGGGAAACCATCTGAGAAGAACAGAAATTACAGAACAGAAAACTCAACAGAATTCTGGTATTGTTGATTTCTTCTCTCCACAAAAGCAGTGGAGATTAGATATGAATAGATGATTTGATAAAATCTGTGTTTCTTTGTTTTTCCAGAAAGGTTTCAAGACAGTTGGGCTCTAGGTCATGTTTTTGGAATTGCTTTGCTTTTTCCATATCAATTTTCATTGGAAAGATGGCTCCTGCTGATTCCTCCTCTCTTTTCACATCTCTGCTAGAATTTCAAATGCTTTAGAATAGGAATAGGCTATTCAAAACAGGGTTTTTTTGACTTTTTTCCCAGATTGTTGCATTTTGATGTAATTGCTTGGGTAGGTCACTAAGCATTTTTTTCATTATTAACTTTTGCTTGCTAATAGTAAAAGTCTAAGCACTGGAACCTGGTGGTAGCTGGCTCTTAGGGGAAAGGAACATAAATAAAACCAGACAGGATTTCTCTACTGGAAGAGAACAAATGTGAAGCAAGGCAAGAAAGTAATTTAGATAGATAGATAGATAGATAGATA
>BJBW01006384.1:0-13866 GCA_004320125.1 Scolopax mira | reverse complement strand
GGGAGAAGAGGCCAACCCCCATCTCTCTACACCCTCCTTTCAGGTAGTTGTAGAGGGCAATGAGGTCTCCCCAAAAATGTGTGAACTTAAACCTCTTTCATGGTGATAGATCACGGTTTCCAAGTGCAAAAAAATCTTGTGTTTGCAGCAAAATTAGAAACACACACACAGTCATTGTTCCTCTGCTGACTCATGATAAAGCATTCAGTTTGCTGTAGCTTGATTGTGTCCGAGGCTGTAGGGAATGTCACCCTTTACAAAACAGCTCTGGAGCAAGTTTTCCTTGTAACTCCATTTCCAGACCTTTAATACCCAAGGACCAGGTCTGAATTTTGCATTGGATAAGAAAATGAGATTTTTCTTTTTCACTTACTTATCACAGTGTGTTTTTGTTAGCCTTTTAGATTAATGAACTGGTTTACTTCCCTCTGAGAAGAGTTTATTAAACTTCTTCACATTCTAAGAGCTCATTTTTAAAGCAGCTGTCTCCATTTTATAAACAAGGTCACATTCTTTCTTTTGACTGCATAAATTAACCATATGAGATTTCATGCACTTGAACACCATGCAGAACGTCCTGTGACTGCATAACCCGAACCAAGACAGAAAATACTGAATTTTCCAGATACAAACTTTTCAGCAGATTTTTCTTCTACTCCTGTCTTATCAGAATAAAAAAATCCCAGTGGTTTAAAAAACTAATTGGAAATAGCTAGTTATAGAAAGACTGACTCCAGTGAAATGCATAGATTTTAACTTGCCTCATCTCCAGAGTTATCCTCAGCTGTTGGTACCTGCCAGCTGATATTAGCAGAGTTATGATGTTCCAGAGTCTCAGTCTCAATATTTTCTGGACAGTGGATCCGAGGAGCTTCAATATCTGATCCAGAAAAAGACAAACTACTTTTATATGTGGGATTATAGAAATAAAAGCTCTATAATGGTTATACTGCAACCACTGTTTTTTGTTCTGCCTGGAATTGCAAGCTTCCTGTCTGTGACTCTTTTTGATTTTTGCCCACACACTCATGCATAAACAGTAAATTCTCCTGGGGAAGGGACTATGTTTTGTTTTATATTTGTACATCACTTAGCATAATGAGACTCTGGTTTCTACATGCAACCATAAACCAAGGAAGAATAAGACAGAATAAATTTGTTTCTCTTACTCATCCATTCATTACACACATAAGCTCATTAAGAAGGAATGGCTTTACTATCCTTTCACTGCCCTGTTCACATGACAGGTACAGATGTTAACACTTGTTTCTGATAATCAGTGACTTAAAAAAAAAGGTATTTTTTTGTGACATGATATATGTACAATGAACAAGACAGTAGTAACTCTCAAATCCTCTGGAGCATGCTGTGGAAGCAACTTGCAAGAAGCAATGGTAAAACTTCTGCCACCAGTTGCTGGAAATGTTCCTTAAAAAACTCATCGTACAAGACAAATGCAATCTTCTTGTGACATGTGACAATGCTGGATCACTTCAAAGGACTGGTGGTACAATATGGGTAACCTCACCACCAACATTTAAGCTTCAGGTTTCCCTGACATACTTAAACTACTTCTTCATCTCCCTGGCACAGGGCCTCCCAAAACATTTGCGGTCAGGTTATTTTATTGCTGTAGTGTTGTTTGATGGACGGTCTCTAGACTTATGAGACAAGGACAAGAGCATTCAGCTCTGAACTCATCTATGCCCTGGAGGCTTTACAACAACTCAAAACTGATATCACTTATATTTTTATTGCTAAATAGTTCCAGTAAAGGCATAACTTAGGAAATTAAACCTCTGTAATTAAAAGTGCAAAGCAATAAATACAAATGCTTTTGCCTTCCTCTGAACTCATTCTGAAGAAAATTTTATTAGAACTGCATTCTTTTAAATAACTACCAGTTATAGTTCGCACTCCCCTGACCACAGCCTTCAGGCTAGGGCAAATTCCACTAAAAAGTGAAATTCTGTTAAAAGACTAATAAATAAGTCAGAAAGAAAATGGCTATTTTGAACTGGTCAAATATGTTGGCAGCAAAACAGAGAGAGACAATAACAAGAATTTAAGCAATTGAAATGCAACTGTTCTTTTTTACTAGAGAAGAATAATATTCAGAGTTTCTTGGTGCTTCTTATTTTAGGGTTTTATGCACTGGTAATATCTAAAAGCTTGAATCCAAGCCAAGCTGCTTTATCCTGATCCAAACACTTCAGCTTACAGCCTTGTGCTAGGACCCCATCAAATATTAAAAACTGTGGTTTGGCACAGGTTTACACAAAAGATTCAGGAAAACAATGTGGTACATCACAGAGTGGGAAATAATATCTTTAAAGAGAGGGAAAAAAATCTTCCTGGCCATTACAGAGAAAAAAGTTCCCACCTCAGTTTCTGAAGTGACCTGCCATGATGACTGCCATTACTGTTTTCTTTACTGTTCTTTCACCCAGTGGCTGGTGAAGGCCCCAATTTGGGGTGGAAGCATTAGTTCTAGGAGCACAATAGTTCATGAAGAAGTGAATAACATATTCCCAAACAAACTTTTGCTTGTATCCTCCTATAATTCAAAGCCAAACTCCTTCCAACCCAGTATGGATGTGTGTAAGGGAATAAATAACCTAACATTCCTAGAAGAGATGGGTAAACATGGCAGAACCATACTCAAATGCACATAACCATCTTCTGCCCATCTTTATATTCTTTGTACTTGTTTCAGGCAGTTTTGGCCTTAACTTTTAAGCACTGTTGCTCAGGGCGAGTCAATAGCCACAGTCCAGTTCAAAGACAACTGAGATGACCCATCCCTCTATAGTCTATCAGCCAGGGTTTATACAGGGTGTACAAATTTGGTCTGACTACAGGTCTTACATAAACCAGTAGCAGTATTATCATTGTTACTAGGAGTTTGGGTTCCACTTTGACTCCAATCTTTAAGGTAAGAGCTTTAACTTCTACTTTGAAATTTCAAATTTACCTGCACATCAGGCTTTTTAGCAGGCAGGTTCCCAACAACAGACTTATGAGATGGATCCCAGGAGAGACAGCTGATGATGAGCACTATAAGATGGCACTCAAGCAATCTCTGAATTCAAAATTTTTATTACAAACTACAAGTAAATATGACAGCTAAGCTACAATGTCTCAGGCAACACTTCTTACAGGCTGTTTAAATCATGCTTTCCCCAGTTCAAACCTGTCCTCACTCAGTTAATTGCTGCGTGCTTCCCTTCAATCCTGCACCCATGTACACAGAAATGATTTTGTGTGGGTCTCTACCTTTGCACAGAGCCTCCTGGATGTCTGCACTCCATCTTCCAAACGAAATGCACCTTATTTCTTCTCTAGCTCCAGATAAGATGAATCCTTGGGGACAGCTCAGCTGACACACAGTCCCAGAAATGGCAGGCTCCAGCCCACATCTGGGAGGGAGAACTGTTACGCCTGCTGGTTTCTGGAGGACCGGGCAACGCATTTCTACAAAAGAACAGTAGGACATGTCCTTTGACTGACACACACAAAGCATACATTTAAACAAATCTGCAAATAAAGTCATACAGCAATTCAGAGGGAATACAATACATTTAAAGATTCTGCATGTACTATGAGTGCATCAAAAGAGCAAGACCTTCTAAAACTTTCTACTCCAGAGCTGACTGAAGTAAACAGCATCCCATATATCAGGTCTTATGTTTGCTTCCTCATGTTTTTCACTGGGACAAAAACATGGTATTTTTCACAGATCCACTATATTTTACCCTCTCTTTTTTTTTAGGTTTTGGTTTTTGTGTTTTTGGACTTGGTCTTGACTGTGTTCAAACCCAGATGCAAAGACTCAGGGTGAGGATAAGTGGCAGCTGACCACCTCTGTAAAGTCAGGAAGGGCGAATGGTGGCTTCAAGGCTTAAAGCTAAAGATTTGAACTATTTCATGACTAGAACTCACTAAAAATTCTGAAGGCCATTTGCATCCAAGTGTGAACTTCCAAGCTCCACAATGTCTGTAAAGGGGTTCAACTGTCACAAAAGCTTTGTTGAATTTTTGAGCTGTTGTTTTTAACATGAGAGGCAAGAAATGTTATTTTTAATTCTGATATGGAGACATTAAAAAACAGAGTAAAAGGGGTACCCCAGGAATGCAGTTTGTAGACTTTCAGCAGTGTTTGTTACAACAGATAATAGAAACACACACAAGAAAAATACTTCTTTACTTACAGCAAATGAGAAGACTTATAAATCTGTAGCCAGTCAGAGAGAAAGGTGTTTACACAAAGGACACACAAAGAACAACCCAACCCAGCTACAAAAGGGAAAGCTCTGTTCATTTCTTATCAATGTTTTAATGACACAGAAGTGATTCACATTCAGAATTCCTCATATCACTTTTCTCTCCTCTCCCAAAATATGCAGCAGGTAACTGAAACTTAGTTCTTCTGCATGAAACAAAATTAAAGAGTCTAAATATTCTAAGTATTTCCTGACCTTTAAACTCTTAACACTGAAATTGTGTTTAAAGTCCTAGCAATTAAAAAACTGCATTTCATTTCAACACGATGCAAAGATCACAAATGCTAACAGATTTCTTCATTTCAGGCAGACACTGTTGGAAATGCAGTATAAAACAACTTCACCAGAAAAAACACCCCAAACCCTAACTTTTTTTTTTCTCACCACAGGAAGGTAACTGACAAATAGCAGAAACATCAGGAACTGGAAAAAGCAATATTTGAAAAGACAAGGTAAAATCATTAAAATGCATACTTCTCAAGGAAGAAGTAGAAAAAAAGGCTTTGAATAGTGTTAGTATGAAAACCAGAGAAAACTGCAGTTCTTGTGGAAGTAGTACCAGCCCTTCTGGTTGAGACACTTCCAACTATACTGGTAAAATCCTAGTAGAGCACAATCCTGAAATGTCTGACAAACATTCAGGATAACCTTTGGCACGATTACGTAGCCACTCTTCTAAGTGGGTCAGATTTTTACCAGAAAAAAAACCTGTAATAGTGTCCTTATTTTTTTTTAATCTGTGCTCAATTGCAGAATTTGATCAAACTGACTTAGGATGTCTGGATGGAGGCACAGAATGATAGTCATATGTACAGGAAAGTAATAGAGAGAGAGGAAAAAAGTATTTCTAAGGAGAGACAAGAATTTGCTTTTATCTGCAGCTGCCTGTGATGAATCACGGCACTGTACTATAATTCTTACCATCAAGAGGAACTTCAATATGGTAACAACAGAAAAGATTACCAAGCAAATCATGCCCTTTTCCTTTAACCCCTTTGCAAACACAATATTTCAGGGAAAGAATTGGCCAACTGCAATTAGAAGCATGGAGAAGAAATTCTTTCAACACTAGGTGGCATCAACACTCTGGATGCCATCAGTTTTTACTTTCACTAAACTTTAAACAAAGCAAGGAGTATCTTGCAAAATCCATTCATTTTAACGTGCTGGATAATAGTCTTTCACCAGGAGCAAAAGAAACACAAGAACATGACTGTTGAAATATTTTTTTTTTAATTGTACAACTGACAAGGCTTCCCTTTTCAGTAGATACACGAAAATATAAAACATATGTAATAGCCAAACTGGCACTAACTTCCAGTCTATTGGAAAAAGATGTGTATGACAAAAGACCTCACACAAGTGACTGTAAATTATCGAGGCTATGTTATGGTATAGCATCACTTATGGCTACAGATGGTTGTAGTGCAGTCAAAGTGAGTTAACTTTTAATTGATGTGCACTCCAACTGAAAAGCATTCAGAAAGAGAGCTAGGACAGTACCCCAAGGTCCAAGAAATCTGTTTCAAGGTATGACACTGAAGGCAATTCCAGTTTATTTTTCTAACAGGAGGGTAGGAAATCAATAAATCATCAATTAGAAGTGACTAAATACAGCAAGATTTCTGGTATCTTTTATGTAGCAGATGATAAATAAAATAAACAGGAGCTGTTCAGACTAAAAATTAAATTAAGAATACCTCTGTGACAATGATGAACATTAAGAAAATAAGTACAAAGGGTAGTTTGAGGAAGACAAGATATCTGAGGAGGACAATCTTCTGATTTGCACCCTTTCCTAAATAAAACTCCACACATCTATATTGAACAGGAATCTCAGCAAGCTTCTTCTAGTCACCAGTCACAATAAAAAGCACCAGAGATGTTTTCCAGCTAACACTCTTCATCTGTGACAATGAAAGGTAACTTTTATACTAAATTTTCAAGCTCAGCAAAAATAAGCTATTGCCATGGGTAATCCAGCAATGGAGGCAATATAGTATGGTGTGAAGAAATCTTCTGATACAGAGTAGAGCTGGATTTTAATAATCAAAATGCTAAGCTAGGAAGGATGAATTCAACTGATGAATACAGTTAATCTTCCAATTATAATCTTCCAACAGGATTTCAGGGTCCCTTCCTTTTGAAGTTAATTGAAGTTTTTCCAGTGACTTCAACAGAAGAAAGATTAGGATCTATTAACAAACTCTCTTGATAAATTAATACTTGTGGATTATTTTCAACATTTTAGAGAACATATCTACAGTTAGAAATTCATTCTCGTCTCATGTAAAGTCCACACATCTAAGCTTGCAGTAAGACAGTAAAAAACCCCCACAGGTTCAAGCCAAGTCACCATACAGGAATCACATTTACCAGACCCAGGTGACACATACTGCACCCAGACTTTAGTCAGCTTCTGAATTGTTGGACTTTAAGACTGTGTGGTTTTTTTGGTAGTCTACCTTTGTGAGTGCTTCTACTGTATTTTTTTCCTCTTATCTTTCTGAGTTAATTCAGTAACTGTCACTAGTCCTAAACAGGCACTTCTGAAATCTACAATCCTTTGGTTCTGGAACAGGAATATATGTTTACCTATCCCTGCACAGCCGATGTGACCTCTGAATCTTGCCTTAGGGGTGCTCAGTCCCTAACTTGCCTAAACTCTTCTTTCCTGCTGGGAGTTCAGCAAAAGCGACAACGCCACACCTCTATTTGGCACTGACATACCTTAGTCCTTGTCTGGAGGTCAGCTTTGCTTTAAGATGGTAATCAAAATCCTGGTTGTTCACTTTTAACCTGTATCTTGCATGTTTCCTACAACACATTGTGTGACAGTGCCTTAACACTCACCAGATGCAAACACCAGATATTGACAGTTATTAGCTCTCTGACCTGGATTACAATGATAATCTGCCCACTTCCTCCATTTCCAAATTCCTTTGACCCTCCCCAACTTCTAAAACTTGTATAAAACATCCACAGGCAAATCATTTCTATCTCAGTTTCACCAGAAATTAGGGAGAATTTCTCACTCTCACTTCCCATTGCTCACAAGCACAATGTGATCAGATACATACCCACACACTTTGGTTCCTTGGAATCCCACTGTGAGGTTCCCTGGCAGGTGAGTTTGCTGTTTCCTTCTATTTCATAGCCTTCATTGCAGGTCACAAAACATACTGTCTTATAGGAAATATCAGCCGTTGAACAATTAATGTGTCCGTTTTCAGGGGCCTGAAGTTTGGGACATGTTCGAACTGCAAAGGGAAAAAAACACCAATTCATTCTGCAGCACTGAGAATCAGTGGAACTACACTAATTTACACAATTTTTCAGGGGTGGGACAGGTACTGGCTTGTACACTAGTTACAATAATTTGTACAAATTCAGGGAATAGAGCTGGAACAGGGATAAATTTTCTTCAAAGGCTTGATGCCTTCCTCTTGCTGAAACAGTCTTACATAGCATTATGAGGTTGGGCACACAATTCCAAGCTCACCTAAATTCTAAGTCCAGGCTAGCAAACTAACTGTGCTCAGAAAAGTTCCTAGTCATTGAAGGCATACAGCACACAGTGTGAGGTCTGTGCTAGTAATGTCTATCAGTCTTCAAACCAGGGCAGCTCCAGGCAAATGCCATGCCCGAGAGTTCTTTGGGGGATTTCCAACTGGCAGCGTGGTACTGGCTGACTGCACACCAGGGAAGAGGCTAAGAGCTTATTAATAAGGTAGATGACAGTCCCAGTGCTCAGGAACATTCTCAGACACTCTAGAATGTATTGATATAAACACAGACACCTGTGAGCATCCACAGATCAGCAGACATTCTTTCTCCCATCATGGGACAGGGAGAGAGAAAGAAGGAATAGAAGGCATTCATAGATAACAGGATCACTGGAGATTAAAAGGAATAAATTAGGGTATTGATGAGAAAAAAGAGACCCTTTCAGGTGTAGGGCTTCCCATGAAGGCAGTCCTAACTGCTGCTCAGCACAGAGGCCTCTCTCCTGCCATGTCCCACAAACACTGCACACAGCATGACACCAAGGAGAACACAGTCCTGTGCAGGACTGCAATTTAATACAAAGCTGCACTGTAATTAAGACTGATCCCCAAAGAGCTGAATGATAGTAAGAAGAAAAAAGTAGTAGCACTGTTCTGACCTGGATTTATGTTCTTTGTTCCAGTGTCATAACCTCAAGTTCTTCTACAAGGACCACTTTCCTTTGCACTGCCTCCAGCTCTGCTGCTCTTTCTGCTACTATCTTATGCTTCTGCATTTGTTGGCAGGGGGGCTCTCCAATGTCCCTTCCAACCCCTACCATTCTGTGATTCTGTGATTCTCCCTTATGGACTCAGCTCTGAGCTACATATACACTGCCTGGCACCTGGGTCCCTTGAACAGCCAAACTGTACACACCTACTGCCTGGTCGTGACTATGGGATGATGATACACATATGATAACTGGGTGATAGCAAGCCCCAATGTGCAGATTCCTGCTGGGGTACTAGATACCTTTCCCTTCAATATTCGACACCTCTCTTCAATAGCCAGCTATTGATTTACAAAAACCAGTGGAAAATTCGTATGGTTGAAAACTCTGCTCTCAGCTGAAGCTGGCAGATACTGCTCAGTATGTTCAATAGTTATAGGGGGAGAAAAACACAAGAGCAAACAGTGTGTCTGCTCAAAAACATAACCAAGAAGACTTCAGTTCCCTACACTCTTTTCTCCCTGGATTGTCTGTTGACCTTGCTGGCAGGAGGGCAAGCTCTGGTGACAGGCAGCTTCAGAGATCTGGACAACTTCTCTGCTGTGGTTCGAGATGCCAGTTTTACCAACTAACCCATCCTTGCTGCCACCACATAGGAGGCAAACCACGAGCTCCTCTCTAAATGCACTTGAAAGTAAGCCAACTTGGCCACTTTCTCAGTAGTTGTTTACTTTGCACACTGATGAGACAGGACATGAACAGGATCTGTTCACACAGGCTGAACAGATCAATCGCTATAGACCCTCAAACTAACAACTGGGCAGATACCCTCATTGCTGCTTCAAATGAAAGCCAGATGGATAAGTGTCAATAACTACAAGGCCCTCACAGCTACAAAAAGTACATGTTAAATAATGTCTTTTCAAAAAACAGCTATAGTGGTACCCGAGTGGAAAAAAAAAGCCTGTAGCAAAATCTATGTATATTGGAAAAGAAAGGAAAAAAAGGAAAGAAAGGGAGAAAGAAAAAGAGGATAGAGAGGAGAAAGAGAAGACAGAGAAAGCCATTCAGATGCACTTGATATATCTTTGCATTACCACTGTCTCATGCTTACTATTCCTCTTGTGCTTGCATATACACAGGTATCTTCTAGGAGGTGCATTTAAGAGTATTAGAAAGATCTTGAAACTTCATTGTGTGAGAGGCACTCTGAGCTTCAGAGCAACTTCACCTTAACTGCAGTAGAGCCAGTGAGAAAGACTCTTTTACAGCTGAATCCGTAACACTTGATACAGAAGGGAATGGGCTTTTTCTTTTAAGGTTTCTGTGAAAAGCTTTAATACCTAATCTGTGGCAAAAGGAAGTAAATGTTAGTGAACCCTACGGTGTCATTGATCAAACTTGAAGGAATTAAGACCACTGAGGAGGGTCTCAGCACTATTAATGTGCCTACAGAGAAGGTACTCCCACTACCTGGTAAATCTAACCACCTCTTCTGGAAGGATGGCACAGTTCCTGCCTCCTCAGCATTTCAATGCTCATATTTACTCAGTGCCTCAGAACAGCTCTGGCAGAAACTTCTAACTGGGCTTGTGTTATTCTGGTTATGGTTCCATGCATTAAACAGAAAAACATCCTCTTGTCAATAAGGCATTTTCCACGACTGAGAAATATTTTCATACTGCTAGTGGAAACAACAAAACCAATAACAATGGTATATTTTGCTTGCTCTTGGTTTTCTCCCAATATACTTTTCTGGATTAAATACACGCTTTGTAGTTAGTTTCTTTCATGGGTCACTGTTAATTGCATGACATGACTGCATTAATCACTTTCCAATAGCACAGCAGATTTTAGCTAGGAGAGCAACTGAGCAGTGTTTAATGTCAAAATTCAAAGCAGAGCAAAGGGATTTTCCTTCATTCTCCCTCCTTAATTTATGTGATAAAATACTCCTGGGATTAACAAGACAGATAGAAACTGTGCCTTTGATCTTGCTCGCTTTCATAGTCCAAGCGCATCAAGACTAGCAGATCCAGCACACGTAAAGGTAGGATTTTAATTTTTTTTTTTTTTTTAAATTGAAAGTCTTCAGTATAATGGAGAATGGCACAAGAAAATCAGAAATATATCCTTTCAATGCTTCAAAGGATATAATTCAACATCAAGATAATATCTCAAGGCAGACTTCTCTTCCCTCACCTTCCAGACAAATTCCCTGTTAAAGGAAGTATTTTTAAATGCTCCAGAAAGTTTTTCAAGCTTCAAGTTTTTTCAAGTTTTTCAAAACTTCCATTTCCCTACAGACAGTGACGATGAAGGATCCTTTCTTTGTGGCTGACTGCAGTTTTCCCAGATTTTTTGCATTGTGTGGCACAAGCTTTGACAGGCAGATGCTCTTTCCCATACCTAGTCGACCTGGAGTAGTCTTCAGTCTGTGTTTTTGCTCCTGGGAAGTCAACAGCTCTAAGTCTAACTTCTCAAGATACTGTCATGGTATTGGTCAATTGGTATTGGAGCAATTTATTTTCTATTGGAAGCTTCTCCTTCCTGCCTTCTGTCACCGGAAGCTGTAAAGGAAGTCTAAGTTTTCCAGGATTATCCGAAGAAGAGTCATGAAATGTAAACAGAAGCGAGCTGCAATAAAAGAATGGCCTGAGGAACTGATCTCTAGCTCAGATTCCTCCTTTCAGAACCATGACTTGCTGTTTCTTTAAGGGCTGCAGTGCCTGCTGTATTGGCATGAAGTGCTCATGCGTCCAAGGATCTATCCTGCCTCTTTCCCTGAACTTAAGGGCCCTGGCAAGAGTTACAGAACTAGCTGATGACTTCTTATTTACTAGCTTTCAGTGCAGCATACTAATGTCAAGTGGATCCAACTCAAGTTAAACATATGGAACTATCTGTGGCTGCTGAGGAGACGAGGCCTGCTACCTGTTTTTTCAGGCCTTTCTTGGAAGACATACCCTACAGGGCTAGAGGGGGTGCAGCTTCCCTTTGAAAGCATCAAGAACCCAACCTCAGGCAGAGACAAGTGATAACAAAGGGAAAACTGTGTTCTGTGTACTTGCAAGAGCTACAGAAGTAATGTTTTTCAGGATACTCTTTCCCATCTCTCCTCCCTTTCAGACCTTCTATTTAATTCTTCTTGAGCTGTAATTCTCTTACATTGAACTTCGAGTTCATTGAACTTCAAATGAACTACATTGAACTGCCACTTGTTCCTTTGTGAAACTCCACTCAAAATCCTTGTGAAGACCATGCCCAAGGCCCAAGCTTTCCTATTTTTCATGAGAAGGAACTATAAGAAAGTAAAACTTAATTCTTCCACGGTTAATGGAAGAAGAAACCAAGAAACGCCAATGCCCACCTAAGCCTGGAGTCTGCTGGAGTCTCAAACACTATGTGGCAAGGTCTTGTTCTAGATTTGACTACTTCTATGTTCTCTGGATTTACATAATGTAGATACAAAACTCATAGAAATTAGGTGGAGAGACATTCAAGGAAGGAGAGTGTAGATTCTCTTGCAAAAGACTGTCTACATAGTACATATTGCTCTGCATTTTCCTTTTTTAGGAGGGAGGGAAACAAAGTGATTGGAGCAGGAGTTTACCTTTGGAATATTCTTTCATCCCAAAGCTAATAGAATCAGATCTGCATGCCTAACTATGTAGTGAGCAGAGAAAACCACCATTAAGACCCAACTAATCCAACAGAACAAAACTTTTCAAACACACAATGTCCATACCTCTGCAAGTAGCCTCTGATCCAGACCATTGGCCGTTTGGCTGACAAAGCCGGATGCTGCTTCCAACCAGATCAAATCCTGCTTTGCATCGGATCCCACAGGCAGCATTAAAGTAATTATTGCAGACATTCTGGACAAAGTGCCCATTTTCAGGGGGCTTCAGTTCAGGACAGTGAACAGCTAAATAATTAAACAACCACAACAGAGTTATCATGCTAGCTGGAATGCAATAGGCTACTGAAGGAAAATAATCTTTTTCATTTCCTACTTGACTTGCATTTTGGTACTTTTGTTGTTTTGGAATGTCACAGAAAACCTTGTGTGCAAACACAAATATCAAAATTACCCCAGCACTGCATTGTGCATTCTAGGGGTATTCTCTTCCTGTATGGAAATGCTCACCTTCACAGGTTTGTCCTACAGCACGATATCCCTCCCGGCATGTACAATCCTCAATGGAGGTACTTCCTGGTGGAGAAGTATGATTCTTATCGGGACATGAGGTGCAAGTGCTGATTCCACCTGGTGAGCCTTCAGGTTTATAAGTTCCTGGTGGGCAAGCTGTTGAGCAAAAGAAAACATGACAGAAAGGAGCTCAGGATATTCACCTTTCACAGCTGGCATAATTTTTCAGGTGTGTTGCTTTACGTTTTTACATTGCATTTTTCTACCTCATACATCAAGTGTCACTTGATGAGCATTCTCCACTTAAAGCGCTGTAGAGTTCTTACAGGGGTGAACTAAAGCCTAACAAACTTGGTGGAGGTCTCTCCAGTCACTGCCTGGGGACTGATTTTATCTGTCCCTGACTAGTCCCTGATTAATCTTCTTGAAAAGAAGCCCAGTCCCAGAGGACATACTACATTTTCACTGATAAAGCCTGTGCTGACCTCACAAAGACATTTAGAGGTGTAAAAAATCAGTTCAGACATAATCCTTGCCACTCAAAACTACAATAAAGTTTAATACATACAAATTCTTAGTAAGAAGAACTAGCAAAAAAGCCTGCCCACATCATGATTATACAAGATCTACACACTATATTTGATAAAATGTATGAACCACAAACAATGAAGCAATTAATCAAAGCAGCTGCTTTGCACTCATCAATATATCATTTAATATTTTTAACTCTGTGCATCTACATGCACAAATCTTAAAGAAATTTAGGAGATGTCTTCAGAGGCAGCAAAAACGGATACAGAAAAAGTCACCTCTCACCTGAGAACTTCAGATTGGTTGGATAAGGCTGAGTCTTATCTCTCTCTAGCTTCAATGCTCTTCTTCAGGAAACCACCATAATTATCTTTATTTAATTCACAAAGATGAGAAACAAGGGAGTGACTAATCAACAGATACTGATAAAGTGAAGTATTGATTGATCAGTTACCACTTGAAACAGAACTCAAAGACTCGTGCTGAAAACACACCTGAATATCACTGAATATCACTGAATTTTTTGGAGTTGGAAGGGACCATAGAGATCATCTAGTCCAATTCCCCTGCCAATGCAGGACCACCCAGAGCATGTCAGAGCATGCCTCTCAGGACTGCATCCAGTCGGGTCTTGAATCTTCAGAGAAGGGGCCTCCACAGCCTCCCTGTGCAGACTGTTCCAG
>BJBW01006383.1:6458-36634 GCA_004320125.1 Scolopax mira | reverse complement strand
GAATTACTTTACTGAAAGAGTGGTCAGGCACTGGAACAGCCTGCCCAGGGAGGTGGTGGAGTCACCGTCCCTGGAGGTATTTAAGAAACGTGTAGACATGGCTCTTCAGGGCATGCTCTAGTGCCCAAGATTATTGGTCTGTGGTGGGGTGTGGGGTTTAGTTGGTGGGTGCTTTTTTTTTTTGTTTGTTTGTGTGTGTGTGGGTTTTATGGGTTTGTTGAGTTTTTTTGGGGTGTTTTTTTTTTTTTTAAGGTGGGGTTTTTTTGTTTTGTTTTTTTTTTTTAATGTGGTTGGACTCGATGATCTCAAAGGTCCCTTCCAACCGCTAAGATTCTGTGATTCTGTGAAATGGTCTGCAGTACATTAGAAACAGATACTGCTCAGTATGCGCTTTATCTCAATGGTGCATGTTGTAGACACAGAAGAGGAGAGCTGGAAGGCATCTCAAGGCATCATCTTTTATACTTCTTTTCCCCAGGGCAGGATCATGTGCACACTTTAAAATGTTGCTGACCCATTTTCATGTTCACTGAAGAGAATACAAGCCACTCATTAATTGCATGGGTACTCTTTTAGACTGGTTCTGCTCAGGCATCTGGAAATATTTAATTGATACCAAACATGACTGGAGATTGAATCCAGGTACTGGAATAGTCCCCTCACTAGAAGTAACTTGGTAAGTAGCCATGTATGTGCATCAGATACCAGTATCAGAATGGGAAGACCAACCCTTCAGGAGAAAATCTGTGCTGCTGGGACTAATTTAAACTTCAATAGCAATATAAATGAGCTGGATCTGGTTAGTTGAAGAACATCTTGGTTTTTAGCATCCACAGAATTAACAATGGAAGGTAGCTAAAGAGAAGGACATTAGTAATTACAGGCTCCCTCTCAGTATATGGACGTTTTAGTTCTCACTGGAGATCTGTTACTGGTGTGATTCATAACCTTTTGCTGAGTCGATGGACATCCCTATGCTTCTGTTTCCCTACTTGCCCCATGTTTGAATTACCGTTCCTAACAGATAGAGTTTGAATAAAAAGTCTGATGCTTGTAAATATAAGAGTACTTATGCAATATTTATAAGGCTTTTCTTGTATACAGTATTGTGTGGAAATACAAGTATCAGAAAAATAAGAGTAAGAAGAATAAGCTGGTTTTGAACTGACTGGAATGCCTCCACCACGTTCAGTCAATTTTAGAGAACTTGTTTATGAGCACTGGGAGATCCACTTCTCACTACTTTCTAACACAAAAGCAATGGGACATTCTCTAAAATTCAAAGTTGCCAAATCCAAATTGATTCAGGAAAAAAGTAAATACCTTTCATGTAACAGAAAGCATTCATCAACTCTAACATGTACACGAAGCAATGTACACCAAAAATTAGTAGAATTTTTTTTAAAAAAAGCTTCAGAATTGTACTAGTGATTGCAAAATTAGCAGAAGAACTAATGAAGCTTGGTTTCTATTGAGTTTGTCCACTATTTAACTGAGTTATACTAAACTCTTATGAGTCATAGAAGTCACATGCAGAAGATCCCCTAGGTATGCTGAAATTGCTGGGGAAACATCAGTCAAGGTTGCCTCTTATTAGGCAATAGACAGTCACCATGGGAGAGAAACCTTGATGAAAAGATTAATTCCTTGGTGTCTCATAATATACTTATTTCAGTTGCAGCTTTCCCGTCATTAAGGAAAAACTCTCCCATGAAGACTTTCTGTTGTCACATGAAGTTAAAGCTTATTTTACAGCCATTTCTTAGCCTTCCTTTACAGAACTCTTGCTCTTCTCCCTGGTCACTGACTTTCACAAAACTTGTGGGAACTCAGCTCTTCCACCAAAGTTGCTTGAAAATGGCCAGGAAGTTAAAAAGAAGCTAGGTCATGCATATATGCTGTAGTTGTTTAGGACATAGAGGCATGTAAAGTAAAAACTCACACATAAGAGCTCATTTGGTCTTTAATGGCTGGACCTGAGATAAGGGGATGTTTATTCCTTATATACTCTCTGCGTTACTCTTACATCAACCTCTGAAGTATTCAGTTCATAATGCTATTGGATATGGGATGCGAGGCCAGATGGAATTCACCTCTTATCCGAGAAGGCAACTGCTGTAAAACACCTTCAAATTCCTTTATAGGAAGATGATCAAAGCAGGAACCACCACAGTGACGGGCATCTGAATACGGTAAATCACAGGCAGTAAACTAATCCTAGCTGGCAGCTTCCTCAGAAAAGCCAGAAATTAATGTCTATGGAGCAACCAAGGAGCTCTCTGGACTTCACAGTGGCTGAAACCATCTTCTGTGACAATTTTTCAGCTCAAGGAGGGCTTTCATCTCTAGGTCTTCAACATAACAGACCCTACAAACACCAAATAGGTTAAAAAAATCCAACCCCCCAAAACCTAAAACTAAAGTACATCACGGACAACTGGTATTTCTCTTCCAGAAAATTTTTATTCTCCATTGGGAATAGGATATACTGATTTCAGAGGAAAATTGACTCTGATGGTGATCTTAACTTGTTGCATGTGTGGTTTGGAGTACACAATAACTATTATTTGGATGCTTTCACACAAAGGATGATTTAATATGCAAGTCTGTTTAGCTAAAATGTGGTTATTTCTGAAGCAAATCAGTGATAAGGTTTTTCCAGAAGCTGTGATCAAAAAAACCCTACCCTTTAAAATGTGTCATTTTATATTGGTGACACACAAGTTCTTGCTAGATGAAGAAAGTGTTTCAGATTTTTATTTCTGGTGCTGTTGCCTCTGTTTCTGTGAGTTGCTTGGGTTCATGGTGTTTCTCTTGTGTCTGATTTCATACTTAAGTAGCTCTTGAGAATATTCCTTTTTGGTTTTGGTTAGCACAGGGTTTGCATATAAACAGGGCTTGTATGTTTTGTTGTTGTTGTTGCTGGTATGACTGATGAGGAGTGTTGGTATCTGCTACCAATTTATTTTCTGGAGGAAAAGCGGGTGTCCTCTCTTATGCTGACTCAGTGGTTTTTGTGCAAGATTGAAGTTCATGATAATTCAGGTGGAATAGTATCCCTTGCATTACAACTATACTGGCAAATAAGCGGTAATGTGTGTTGTTACCTATAAGAAGGTGCCTAGTTAGTTATCAGAAGTGTTTATTTCTGGTAGAATAAAGAGCTTAAAACAGTTTTTAAACTTTGAATTGGTGGTGAGAAAGATCACAGATGTCCAAGGCAGGTTTTCAGCTGTTTGAGTAATCAGCAACCAAATCCTAGTAAAAGGTTAAAACAAATATTTAAGGACTCTTTGCAAATAAAATAATTCATTGAACAGTTTTGCAAAGTAAAAGCAGGACAGTAAATTGTATTAAACATATAACTTAAAAATTGAACTCGGTTCACTTTATTTCAACAAATTTAGATGTTAAATATAAAATGAAGTATTATGTAGCGGGGAGGCATACTGTATTTTCTTTTTGGTGTCTCTTAACCATAGGTAGCTCCTAATATATTAAATTAAAAGAAGCTGTTATTCTTTTTTTCTTGCTCATCATTTAAATGGTAAACATCAAACTATGAAGAGAAACCATGACAAGTGTGTTTTCTCCTTTGACAAAGAAAATGTGATAACTGTTCACCTTGTTGGGAAGGCTGTGCAAAACATGCACACAAATAGAGATCTGAAATCGTCAGCTGCTTTATGCAAAATAATTGTATTCAATGAACTGCCCAAAAATTCTCCACCTGGCTTCTGGTCACACATTTACCTGCTTTTCAAACTTATGTCTCCATTGATCAAAAAAGAGGTAACCCTAGATTATATCAATCTTTAAAAGTGGGACAGTTTACACCCTGAAAATTTTTCAAATGCATCTTTTCACTTTAATAGTTCACATATACTCTCTGTTTAATGAGTTTGAAAAGCTTTGATTAAAACTACAGTGAGTTGCTCTAGTACTATCACCCAAGCACTGTCATTCAACATTTGTTCCTGTCTAACAAGACAACATAATCAGAAAAATGACCAGTGATTTTTATAAAAATAATTTTTTATTTCTTGTAAACAGCAACTAAATGTCCCTGAAGACTGTTTTTGGGCACAAATTGTTTAAAGCTAGCCATTGCTGTTGCAGTTGTTTACATCAAATTTAAGTTTCCCTTTAATCTCTACTGTCACCCAGTACTTTCTGGACTATCTTTCTGGACCTAGTTTTTCTTTTTCAGCTTTATCCCAAAAGCCACTTATTTTAGTTTCTTAAGTTTTCCTATTATGACAAGCATACTATTTTTACTGATTTTCCAGAGTAGCAGAGACAAGTGAAGGGGGATTCAAAAATAGTAGGTTTTGTCTGAACAACCACAGTATTACAGTAAGCAACGAGGTTGTCTGTTAGCAAAGAGCACTGCCAAGCCTTTGGGAGAGGCTGCATGGGGGAGTTGCTGGGGTAGTCCCTATCCCAAATTTGGCCCATGCTACCCAGATTTCTCCTGGTGGCTTCCAGGGCCTGCTTTGGGACTTAGAGTTGAGAGATGTCCCAATTAGGTGATGCAGTCACCCATTTCAGTCCTATTTTGGAAGGTGGCCTCATCCCTGGGAAGCTACCTGGGTATGTTTAATTTACTGGCATGGATGTAGCCTAGGAGATTTCCTCAGGCAGCCTGAGCTAGCAGCACTGGCAGGTGGTGGTCAAGTCCACAGCTCTCCTGTAATATTGATATTTGATCTAAGGTCTGTAAGTGCCTCTCCCCAAGTCAACGTAGGGGTGATGTGGGAGGTGAAGAGTCATGTGGTGGCATGCCCCACTGCCAACACTGTGCTAGTGGCTCCTTGTCCTCTTGCCCTCAGGAATATCCCCCACCTCATGCTGAGCACATGAGCACGGCTGAAAGGGTGAAGTAACGTACCACAGGGGCAGCTCTACAGCAGTTACAAGGGAGCAAACAGTGAAGGACTTGGGACTTGTGTCAGAATATGACATTTTCAGTTTCAGGAGACTAATAAAATTATTTAAAATGGGGCTGGGGTTGGTTTGTGATTTTGGTTTTCCTCATTTTTTTGCAGTGTTTTTCTGATCACTGAGGTTTTTTTATTTATTTGTGTCTCAGATCATTCTCTTTCCTTTTCTCCCGATGGTTCCTTCTTCCCATGTCTGTTCCCTCCTTCTGTTATGTTCTCACATCCCTGGCTGCCTGCCCCTCTTATGGCTTCTGTTTTGTTGCTTAACTTCACTTGCCTCTGCCCCTGTCCTGGTCTCCTGTGGTCTGTTTCCTCTCCAGGGCACACCTTGTCATCCCCTCCCCACCCGTTGAAACCACAGCCGTGATGCTTGTTCTTCTCCCCTTCTTTACTTCCCTCCACCTCTTCCCCCTCCCTCCCTTTCTTCTACCCCCCTCCCTTTCAGATTTGTGCTGGATTGCTTCCCTTCCCAGATTGCTACTTCTAGTGGAGCTCAGAGGGTCTCTGACCATCTCAACTCCATCCCAGCCATGGGGTTTCTCAGGGTTGTCCCATTGTACTGACAGCCACAGACCTTGGTTCCTGGGGACTGATACTGCACAGGGCAGAGGAGGAGCTGGCTGATCGTTCCTGCTCAAGTCTTTAAAAAGCAGGATTTTTAATCCTCCTTGTTTCCCAGTGCAGGTGAGACTGTTTTCCAGTTTTAGAGGAAAACTAGACTTTGTTGCTGTACAGAGTGTGGGGGGGAAGCAAGGGATTTTTAATGGGGGCAGTTGGGCAAAGTCCTCACATTTAGCTATTTTGTATTTTTGCAGCAAAGTTGCATAAGTGACAGGTGACAGCTCTGTGCCTGTCTCCTTGGGGGCTGGTAAGAGCAGTAGGGAGGGAGCTGCGTGAGGCTGCTGGTGGGGGAGAGGCGAGGTGGCTGCCCAGATACTTCAGGTAGGGCCTTCGGCAGTGTTTTTTGAGCCATAATTGCTGGATTTCCCGGCTGGCGCAGAGGGATCTGTGAGCAAGCAGCTTCCTGGCAGGATTCTGGGAACAGCACCAAAACCCAAGAGAGGCAGCGAGCAGGTTTTGTGCTCTGAGTCAGAAGTAGGCTGAGAAGATGCAGTCCTCAAAGCACCTACCAGAGATGGAGATCTGTGTGAGAAGGATATTTCCAGCGTGAGCTTCAGAGCTTAGGGGGGACCTTCTCCTGCCCGCACGCTTGGTGAGTCTGTGGGTCAGCGGCTAGTTTTTGGTGAAATTGTGGGAGAAGGGAGGTTGCTACTTTTTGCCAACACCATCACCCCGAGCCAGCTCATCCTTCTAGCTATTTCTGTCGGCTTTTATCTATAGCATCATCCCCCTTGTGCCTGTGTACCTGCCAAGCATTCAAAGCAGGCACTGCTGTGGCAGCCTCCTTCTTTCTCTCCAGCCTGGAGGATAAATGACTGGATTGCCTTTTTTTAATTGTTTCCCTGCATCAAGAATTTGCCGTAGGAAAGCGAAGCTGGAGGAATGCTTTCAGGAACGGGTGGCCGGGTTGGCAGATCCCTGCTCTTTCGTAGCCCCTAGGGAAGTCCTGCAGCCTGGCCCTTGCTGGGCTCCCTCACTGCCCCGTGCATCTGCTCTCTCTTTGAAAGCGATGGTTTGCTGGAGTGAGATGTGGTCTCAGGTAATGACTGCCAAAGTTTGGATGTGGGAGAGAAGACCTGGATCTGGTTTGCTTGCAAGGGGACCCAGAACAGAAAGCTGAGTGCTTGGGTGAGTTCACAGCAGCTGGCTTGTCCAATGCAGGATTCTGCTTTATTATAAACCGAGTTATTCAAGGTAAAGAGAACATTATCAAAAATCCTAACATCTACGCGCTGTCTGTATGCTGTATGTGGTGGTTTGTTTTGTTTGGGCAGTAGAGCCCGCTCTGTGTTTAGTACAGCTCATCCTGGTTTGTGACTTTGCTCCCAGCTGGGAACCTCGGTGTTTGTATCTGGAGTCGGGCAAACACACGCAGACGTGCAAAACTTAGGTCCTGCTTTTGTGCCTCTGTTAAGGCACTGGTTTGAGCCAGTTAATTTCACTCAGATTGGAAAACTGGAATGAAAACATGTCTCCTGCCACTTCACTGTACGACTTCCGAGGCACTGAAGCATAGGTAACATGTAAATGTGTAACATACTGCTTCTCCCCCTTGAAACACAAGGCGTAGATGTAATGGGATACAGTTTCACAGCACCTACCCAAGAATGACTTTATTGGGAAGGTGGGAAAAGAGATGGAATAATCAGAATTTTCTTCTTTTAAGTGTTCAGGTTCTAAAGACAGAATTTGTTTGTTTTTTTTTTTTAATAACCAAACTATATTTCAATGTGAGGTTGTTAGGCTCCCCAGATATTTTTTTTCTATCCTTTCACTGACTGAAACTGTCATTGTAACGTTTTAAATAAGACTTGGATTCAGACATGCTCTATTGATATTTCTCAATGTTTGTCATATCTGTAATTTACATTTGCATTCTCATGGCAATACCTACAGTGGAATTTGTTTTCATGATGAGCAAGAAACATTGCAGTATGTGGAGTATCTAAATTAATATAGTGTTTCTTTCAGTGTTTGTAAAATACTTCTGTGCTGTAGGCAATTATTGATTTACAAAATTTAATTTTAAAATATTAATAGTTTTTAGCACAACAGTATAAAAGTATTTGTAGTTGGCTCCTGCCCAGACGGAGCATTTGGGCTGGGATTGCTTTGCCCTGCCAGTTATGGTCTGGAAGATACTTTTGGCCAGAAACACAGTCCTCAGCTTTTTGGCTTAGTTTCCTTCTGGATGATGAAGTTAAAGCTGGCAGGTCTAAGGAAGAGTGCGTTTTACCCTGATTGTTGGAAATTATCCACTTTTACCTGGGATGAGTACGGCAGGTTTCAATATGTATGTATATTTAAGGGGTTTTAAAATCCATAAGTAACAAAATGTTATTTTTCTCTCAATCCAGAAGTACAGGTGACTAGTTCTTATGCAGCCCTTGTCATGAATTCCTAAGAAAGCCCTCACTGCAGCTACACCTTTGCACACAGTCAGGAATGGCAGCACAGGAGGTGGGAGTAATTTTTGCCATCTAAAAGGTGAACTGGTCATTCAGGCTCCCACCACAACAAAGGGAGAGGTGCACAGTTCATCACGCTCTGGAGGAGCTTTGTTCCCTTTAAGTATGTGATACCTACGCAGTTAAATAGCTTAATATTTCTGCTCATTCCCAGGCCCTGGTCCCCTGGATCAAAGAGATTGAGTTTCTTTGCTTTAAACACTTGTCTTCTGGAGATAACTAATTCTTTTCCTTTAAGACAAAAGCGATATTAGTTCTGAGGGGCCTGATACTGTGGGAGTTAAGGGTGACACCACACCAGGTCTGGCTCCCCAGATTGTATACGGTCCTCCAGTGCTGTCCCAGCCAGGAGGGTTACCAAAAGCACCCATATGCCCATGCTTTGCTCCAAGACTTGCAGTCCACCCTTCATGCAGTTACATGCTGCTCCATTGAGTTGCAACACAGACCTGACATCATATCAGACAATTCTGAATGGAGGAAATAATCAATTGCCATGTGGCACCTTGATATGTGGGGAAAGTGCTTAATGTATGGATGGGTTAGCTGTGTGGGTGCTTTGGAGACAAGAGACTTGTCAGTGGGCCAGGTGTCTTTGGCAGGGTATATGGTGTCTCTATTGGCCAGAGAAGTGCTTACCTGCTCAGCTGGACTAGATGGGTTTTGGGCAGCTGACAGATGGAGCAGGTCTCACCTGGTGTGACTTGCACAAGGTCACTCTGCAGGTGAGTGCCAAAACTGGATACAAAATCCAGTCCCGTGTGTTACTCCGTAGGACACACCACCTCCCCAGCACCCAAACAGCCCCGCTTTGTTTTGTGCTTTCTTCATTCTCATGTGGTTTGTGAAATCCTTGGTGTAAAGACCAGTGCCTTCATGCCCCACAGTGGATCTGGCTAGGCAGTGCTTAGCACCAGTGAGGATATGAAGTCAGCCATGGCAGTGGGATGAGAGGAAAAAACAAGGGTAAAATGGTTCTTTTCCTGGATTTTGTAAAACGCCATAACCAAAATCCTGTTGTGCAGCAACGGCAGCAGGTACCTGGCACTGTCAAAGTGGTCATGGTGGCCTTAACCAATCCTTTACAAGCCACTAAACCATACAACATTTGTGAACAGTGCTGCAGTGTGCTCCTTTGCATTCCAGTTCCTATGGAAACATGCTGTAAGAATGTCTAAAATAAGTACAGTGCTTTGAAACTATTATTATTTCCATCTTTTCCTTTCCCCTAAAAATCTCCTTTATCACCTTTTTGGCTAAATTTTTAATATATTATTAAACAGGTTGTTGTCATTATCTGGCAACAGTATGCTACCCAGGTTTCCGCATCCTGGGATGCGATATGGAGATCAGTGCTCCCTTCCCCCGTCTTCCCTGCTCAATGAGGTTGCAGGTTGTGGGTTGTGTTGAATATACATATATATACGTGTGTGTGTGCATACACATACTGAAGGAGGCTGGCTTCCAGCTCCCTTTCTTCCCCACGTAGTGAATGAGACAGTGGTGTTGGCTACAGCAGGTGAAGGCACAAACTTATTCCCAGCTCCTTTCAGGATCAAGGCACAGTGTTGGCTGGGAAGGAGTGCTGGAGGTCACCTAGTCCAGTTCCCCTTTGAGCACAGCTGTCTTCTTTGGTGGTGCAGAAGATGGTTGTCTGCCAGATGGTGGCATCCTGCAGGAGGGTCAGTGCTGGAGCAGGCAATGAGCTGTTTGGGACAGCTCTTGCAAATGAGATTGCTTTTTCTCCTCAAAAGGATGTGCACCCTGGTACCTGAAAACAGGGCTGTTTCTATGCAGCGCATTCTCCCAGTGCTCTGGTGGTTTCCTTGTAAAGCTGTCATGTCCCTTAGAGCTGTCTCCCTCACATTACTAATGTCTAAGATTTTTATAGTAGCCAAGTCCCATTTTCAAACGCCACTTTTGATGGGAAAGCATGAGGAGAGCTAGAGCTAAATCCAGCAAAGGGCTAAAAAGCCTTATTTAAAACTAGGTGCTAATTTTTGCTCATTCTAAGGCTTCTGGCCTCTTGTACTACCATGCCCCAGGACCTAGTATTAGGCACTGTGAGAAGAACTAGAGATACATCTTTGGTATTTGAGGGGGAAGGAGGCACTTAAATCCCTAAATTGCTCTTCTGGATTTTTGGGCAATGACAAAACCCATCGTACCCTTATGTGCTGGATATGCATTTCCCTCAGTGTCTGCATTCTCCAAGTGTCCTCTGATCTGAGGAGCAACATACTTGTGATTTCTGTACAGCCCTGCTGGGTCCAAGGAGCAGAGGTAACAATAAAAGCAGGTTTGAAATAAAAAGGGAGTTGACACTGGAGCAGCATTTTTTGTGACTGCACATCCTAGACAAAGTAAAGTACAGAGTCATGATGTATCTAATTGACATCATGCTTTAATATTAAGCCATGGTTCAGCCATTTGAAAAATGTAGGCATCTGTTTGAATCCTATTCCAAATCATCAGGCCAAATTCTGTTCCTGGGTTTACATCTGCAAGGCCAGTGAGCAGCACACAGTGAGTCTGTGCGCCCCAATTTACATTGCTCCATGTTTAGTCTTTCCATGATGTCTTACATGCTTATGGTAAGTGTAGTGGCAACATCACTGTTTTATTTTGGTGCAACACCAAAGGCCAGTAGAAGAAATATGAATATAATCTTATGGACAGAAGAAAGCTTTATAGGCTGATTTCTTATCATAGTGGAGTTAAACCACTCATTAAGCAAGCAGACAAATTAAAATGTAAATGCTGGTACAAAAAAAAAGGTATTGTGAAGCTTGGCATTTGAAGGGTGCACTCTACCCCATGGATGGTGAGGTAGAGTGCACCCTCAGCAAGTTTGCCGATGATGCCAAACTCAGTGGTGTGATCAACATGCTGGAGAGAAGGGATGCCATCCAGAGGGACCTGGACAGGCTGGAGAGGTGAGTTTGTGCAAATTGCATGAAGTTTAACCAAGACAAGTGTGCGGGGTCTTGCACCTGGGACGTGGCAATCCCAGGCACAAATACATGTTGGGTGGAGAATGGCTGGAGAGCATCCCTGAGGAGAAGGACTTGTGAGTGCTTGTGGATGAGAAGCTCAACATGAGCTGGAAATGTGCACTGGTAGCCCAGAAAGCCAACCACATCCTGGGCTGCATCAAGAGAAGTGTGGCCCCTCTACTCTGCATTTGTGAGACCCCACCTGGAGTACTGCATCCAGCTTTGGAGTCCTCAACATAGGAGGGACATGGATCTGTTGGAATGGGTCTACCAGAGGGCCTCAGAGATGATCGAGGGCTGGAGTACCTCTCCTATGAGGACAGGCTGAGAGAGCTGGGGTTGTTCAGCCTGGAGAAGAGAAGGCTCCGGGGAGACCTTATAACAGCTTATCAATATCTGAAGGGAGCCTATAGGAGAGCTGGAGAGGGACTCTTTGTCAGGAAGTGTAGTGAAACAACAAGGGGGAATGGTTTTAAATTGGAAGAGGGGAGATTTAGATTAGATACTAGAAAGAAATTCTTTCCTGTGAGGGTGGTAGGGCACTGGAAGAGGTTGCCCAGGGAAGTCGTGGATGCCCCATTCCTGGAGGTGTTCAAGGCCAGGCTGGATGGGGCTTTGAGCAACCTGCTCTAGCGGGAGGTGTCCCTGCTCGTGGCAGGGGGGTTGGAATTCAATGATCTTTAAGGTGCCTTCCAACTCAAATGATTCTATGATTCCATTCTATGATTCTATGATTTGCATTTTGTATCTGCAAATATCCTTTCTTCCTTGAATAACAAGTGTTAGTTCCAGCACTGAAGCAAGTACCAACAGAAACGAGAATCGTGAACTTTGGAGCTGTTGTGGATTATAAAGAGAAATTGCTCTGTTTTGCCCTGGAAATGAAAGGCTGAGGTTTTGTTTGTGAGGGCTCTTCTTGAACTGCTTTGGAGCTGGGCCACTGTAGGTGTAACTTTCCTAACCCAATTGATGAGTTCATGCGTGTGCACAGTATGTAGGTCATTCACATTTATCCTGAGTGGCCCAGAAATTAATACAGTAAGACTTCAAAATATGTTGCCTTTCGACCCTTTTGTTGTAGATTTCTCTCTCCTACTCCTCTTTGTTCACATGTGAATTTTATAGTGGGAAAAACCCCTTACCTGTATCACCTGATACACACAGATAACTGACAAATTAAAATGCTGAATAAATAGCTACACTGATGAAAAAGTAAGCAGCAGCTGGAGATACGTATACCTGCAAGTATAGAGGGATGGGTACTATGAAGTAGGGAATTATTTACACCTTTTCTAAATCATTGCAAATTTGTTTGGCAGTCATGGGAATTTTGGAATTAACTTCAATCTGAGATGGGAAATTCCGAGATGATTTAAAGGGACGATTGTCACATATGCCATTAGATAATATTAAATCCTGACCATAGTAGAGTAATTGTTAAACTCTCTGAAGATAAAAATTATGAATTATCTTGAAGGTAACAGACTCATGAGAAATGTATGTGTGTGGTTCAATAAAGGAAAATCACAGAATATGAAGTGATTTTTAAAGGTGACATTTGCACTTGTACAGTATTATTAATTTTGTTCTTGTATTGAAATATTTCATACTTCCCTAGTCTTGACAACCACACCAAATAAATTTTCTTGGGCCCCAGTGATGCCAGACACACTGAACATGGTATGAAGGGTAATGATAAATGGTCCTACTTCAAAGTGAGACATAGTGTCCATTGGGTTCCCACAGGAATTCACATTAAGTTTGGTTGTAACTAATGATCTGTGAACACAAAAATCAATTGAATTTGAAGGCAGTACTGGACTGAGAGCTATTGCAAGCTCTGTGGAGGACAGAGTGAGGTTTATACCTGGTGAACTAGAATTACTAGATTTCCTTTCTGTAAGGCTCAAATAAGACAAATGTAAACAGAAAGATCTGTGGAAAATGATCTGAAAATACATGAACAGTAGTGCTAGGAAAGCAAAGAGAAAGCAAAGATCCTGGAAAGATCATCAAAAAGGATTAACTCCTTGACTGTCCCGGACTGAGCCAGTCACTGTCAAACAGCACTATTCATTCCAGACATCTGTGAAGGGAGCAGGCAAACCTTGCTTCCCTCCTGGCATGAGTGTCCCGGGAGCCCTGCCAGCACCGAGGGCTCGGAGAGGGGCAGTGGTTGGCTTGTCACCGCAACGAGGTGCCATGTGGACCTACATCTGCAGTGACTCTCCTCCTTCTGCATCTTATATCCACCCCTGTGTTCCGGCTTAGCCCCCAGTGGTGGTCAACAGAGGTAAAAATGGAATGAAGTGTAAGCAGAGCCGGCAGGGGACCATGTTATGTTGGGGCTGAAGCTGAAAGGAGAGGGGCACCTCTGCAAAACAGGCCCAACCTCTTTCTACATAAGGTATCTGGGGCAGTGGGGTGAGTTGCTCTCCCTCTATGTCTGCAGTTCTCCACTGACCCTAGACCTGAGAACACTATGACATTAAAATAGCTGTGTAAATTGGAGCGTTTAGCTTTTAGATGGCTAAAGGTGACTCTAATATAGGTGTGCCATAGGGAAGAACCTGCCAAAATTTGCCATGTGGACAACTGCATTCTCTGTTTTTTGAAATGCTGTGGTTTTTTTTTTAAATGTGATTTTTGTTCGCATAGTGCTGTAGTGTAATGAAAGGCCAGTGCATAGCAGAGGTGCGAGGAGAAGGCTACTGCCACGGGGTCCTGTAGATGGGGAGGAAGCAGGAGAAAAGGAAACCCCGACACAGACCCACCCTCGCTGAAACATGTGTCTCTTAGGTCATCTTAGTTGAACTGGGCAAGCAGAGGGACAGCAGTCAATACAGGTTTTATTTATACCAATCAATACACTTTGCCTAATCAAATATCTATATGCTTTCAAGGATTAACACTTGTGTATTTAATTTATCAGTCCCTGATTAGGGTCAGAGTCAGGGTAGGCTATGATAATTTCCAATTTAACTACAAATCTGTGTTTTCTCAGTTAAAACATGACATACATTTTGTTGTCTCAGAAAATGCTTTTACGCATACCTAATGCCTGCGTGTGTGTGAATTCTCCCCCTCCTTTCCCAGATGCAAAAAAGCATAGGTTTGCATAGATGCCTCAGGGAATTACATTTTAGTGCACTGTGTTTGAAATTCCAGATTTCTTAAAGTTAATATACAGCCTACGTGCTCTTTAATCATATGATCATAAGATACTTTTTTTTTTTTTTAATCTTTAAATAGTAGAAGGATAAGGTGCTTAATAGAAGACTTTCTAGTAAACAGAGCACTAAACTGAGCATCAGGAGGCCATCAGCACTTCCCTCATTCTGTTATTCATGTGTCTGGTGACTTGGGACAAAGAATTTCACTGCTCTGTTTCTTCCACTGACTTTGGGGTTTCCTTAAACATCTTACTGTAAATTCTTTGAGGTGGTGTTCCTTTTCTTACTGTGTTTGTCTAAAGCCTACAGCACTTGACTGTCTATCTGAAAATTATATTTTGGGATAAAAAAGAGTAGAAAATGTGTGTCTCAAGGGATTAAACACAGTAAGGAGCTGAGATGAGAAAATATTTTTTTTTTTTATTTTGGCTTAAAATGCATGGCCTATTTCTAGAAGGAAACCTTAATTTTTCGTAGCAGGAGTACATTGGGCATAGTCCACAGTAATTCAACTAGAGAGTGATACCTGCTTTGCTGAGCTGATGTTCTTCATGTTAATATTATCCATAATTTCCCATTGATTTCTCAGAAATGGTGGTTTTGTAATATGCACAGTTAGTGTGTGTTGCTTGAGTTTCCCCCAGAAACTGTAAGTTTGGACTCACAAAATGGCTTTGTTTGGGCTTTGCCTCCTAGAGTAGGTCTGTGTCCCCAGGCAGGGATCAGGACACCTCTTGTGGAAATCTCCCCCCATCCCTTTTCTCTGCTGGGTGGCTGAGAGCAGTTACGGAGAAAAGAGATTTAAGGACTGCAAGAAGAAAGTAGAGCCATCTCTGCATCCAGACTGGAGAGGCTATGAGGGACCATGGTGATGGATTTGTTGGATGGTGCTAGTGTTTTCAAAGCCCTGTGGATGCTTCTGTAGCTTTACTGCTGCATTCTTGCACACGGGGGGAAACTATCACAGAAGCCAGTTGATAAGAGTATCTCGCTTCAATCAGATCTGAGTGATTTCCTCAAATCCAGCTGATAAAGCAAAGCCCAAACTACCCTTAGATCTTCAAAGCACTCATCCACCTCTATGATTAAGTCCAGTCCAAGTACTTCAAAGAGTTAAAAAAATCCATAAATTAATTCCTCTAGGCTGTTTCCTCCCCCAAGGTGTTTCATTACAGGACAGGTTGAATGCAAGGAAGAGATTAGCAAGTTTTTGTAGTTTTGATCACGTGCATATTTGCAACAAACAGTTATGCCATTTTTTTTGAGATATGTAAATTGCATTTTTAAAGTAAATTTAATCCCTTAGAGCGTATTGTGCGCTTTATAGCTTTTAAATAATGCTTAAGATCCAAGTTCTGTCACTGTTTATGACAAATAGATTGTCTTCATTTGTAAAATCATAAGAATCTTTTAAGCCTGCTGGCTCTCATTGTATTCAATGGGATATTTTTGCTTTGGTTTCCAGCTGGAAAAGGATCAGCTCTTCTGCCACTGGGAAATGTACCTTTAAATTGTCCTGCATCCTACTTCATTAATTGATGCATTCTGCACTAAGCCATGACATTTTCATTTTCTAAGCTGTTTATTAATTCCAACACTGAATAATTAAAAAGAAAAAAAAGGCACAAGGAAAACTGTGAGACCATCACAGAAGTCCTATATGCAAGAAGACTATACAGATGTACGTTGAAGACCATCACAAAAGCTGTATATACAAGAAAGGAGGCAGACTATAGGACAGATTGCAAACATAAATGAAGAGCAACATAAAAGCCAATATAATCCAGAAGCTGGATCCCCAGTTATGTAGTGTTTTTAAATGAGAGCTGCAATAGCCTCATTGAATGCTTGTTTGGTACTTTTAACTACAGAACTCGGTGTGCATATAACAAAGCAGCATCATTAACCTGCTTTCCGCTATTAGATGGGATAAATGTGCCCTGGTGGCCCAGAAAGCCAACTGCATCCTGGGCTGCATCAAAAGTGTGGCCAGCAGGTCAAGGGAGGTGATTCTGCCCCTCTGCTCCACTCTGGTGAGAGCCCACCTGGAGTACTGCATCCAGCTCTGGAGCTCCAAACACAAGCAGGATATGAACCTTTTGGGATGAGTCCAGAGGAGGGCCACGAAGATGATGAGAGGGCTGGAGCCACTTCTGCTGTGAGCACAGGCTGAGAGAGTTGGGGTTGTTCAGCCTGGAGAAGAGAAGGCTCCGGGGAGATCTTGTAGCAGCCTTCCAGTACCTGAAGGGAGACGACAGGAGAGATGGGGAGGGATGCTTTGTCAGGGAGTGTAGCGACAGGATAAGGGGCAATAGCTTTAAACTGAAAGAAGGGAGATTTAGATTGGATATTAGGAAGAAATTCTTTACTGTGAGGGAGGTGAGGCACTGTAGCAGGTTGCCCACAGAAGCTGTGGATGCCCCATCCCTGGAAGTGTTTGAGGCCAGGCTGGATGGGGCTTTGAGCAACCTGCTCTAGTGGGAGGTGTCCCTGCTCATGGCAGGGGGCTTGGAACTCGATGATCTTTAAGGTGTCTTCCAATCCAAACCATTCTGTGATAAACGTGGGACAGCATGTTCTCTTAAAATGACTTTTAAAAAAATGTTGTCTACACCGATAAAGCATGCAGTGGTGTCCTACCGTATTTCCACAGGGAAAGGAAATAATAACAAATGAAAAAGGAAAAAAAAAAAGGGAATACATTTCGAGGGGCTGTGAGGAAGCACACTGTAATTTGTGGGTTAGTTGCCAAGAGCCATCGTTCTGTGTCTTTGGGAGAACAGCAAGCGTTTTACTCTATCTTCTTCCCCACTGTTTCGCTTTTTGTAACAATACAAAACCAGAGCAACATGTTTTAATCTTTTGCTTCTCTGTATTGTGCCTTATTTTCTCCTCCTAGGTTTCCAGAAAAACAGGGTTCAGAATCGTTGATAGAGGAACAGATCAGATAAATCTGTGCAGGTTCTCATCTGATTTGTACTGAAATGACACGATGTGCAGTGCTGTGGCAAAAACACAGGATAAAATTAAGACTACACAGCCCTCAGGATGTATTAAGATTTAATAGCAAAACTGAAATCTTATGTGCCATTCCCAACCCCATTGAGCTTTACAGCATGGCATTTGGATGCTATTGTATGTGTGCTTCAAAATGAGTCTGTGCTTGGTTATGCAAATTATTCTTGTATCAAGGAACCACTATGTGCTGCAAAATTAAAACTGGGAGGAAAAATAACCGCTGTGGGATAATATGCAATAAATCCACAGAAGCTGCTGGCTCTGGTGAGGTAACGTCTTGTCCCTCTATGGGCAGAACATTTTTCTATCAAATCATTACAGTTTTGCTCAGAAGCATCCTACTGATTGAACCGCTGTGGGAAGAACAGTAATGTCAGGCAGATATCAGGTTTTCCCAACATGAGCATCCTGCTGGGAAATGGGGTGCGCTGGCGTGATGGTCTGAAAAGCTCAGCTGCAGCAGCTCTCTGTAATTGCTATTCCCTTCTGATTTCTTTGCTGAATGCACAAAACTGCTTCTAACAAACAGATCTGAGAACAAAATCCTTGACTTGTCACCAGTGTAATACTTTGCATGCTAAGCTGGGTTTTGTGACTGGTTTGCCTTCATCATTTCTTGCGATCACTATTTGATATTAAGTTTCTTATCTCCTGTTAACGTGCCAAAGCCTGACACTGAGAGCAAATGCTTCTCTTTCAATTGGTGATGTTTAATTTTTCATGATCGGTGCAGTTTAGTGCCTCCCCAGGTAGGAGGCTCTGATGCTAATTAGCAAGGAAATGTTTTCTGCCTTCACAGGACACATGTGCACTCAGTATTTTGGTGCTGTTAAACAGCTGAGCTGAGTGGGATTGGGGATGGTTACTGCTGGCTGGACCGAGCAGCCTTTCGCTGCTATTGCTGCTTGAAGAAAACACTGCTCTGTTTTCTCTCCTTGCCCACACAGCTGCAAAAGAAAGGTTTGGGGTTTGGGTTTTTTTTTTTAGTTTTTTTTTCTTCTTTTATGTGGAGGCTGTTGAAGGAGCCATGTAGTCCTGCTTGGAAACTGGTAAGCATCACATCCCAGAGAGGAGTGCTGTGATTGTGTGGTGTGAACAAAGGGCAGGCTGGGTTTGGTTCCTGTGTAGGTTCTTTACTGGTGAGCAGATTGGTCCTTATACTATTAGATGGCAACTGGATACAGATCTGTAGCAAAAAAAATCTTGGACTTTCTATAATGTATTTAAAGACTGGGGTTCATTTTTCTTTTGTTTTTGGTATATAGTTTGAAATGATTACCACTTTAAGATTTATTTTCTATGATTGTATTAGGCTGAAAAGAGTGTTAAGGTTTACCTTTTTCACTTTCTTTTGGTGGGCTTCTATCATGGCAATTGCATAGCACAACAGTTATTATATCACACTTAAAGCCTGTTATATGGAGTATTCTGGGCATTGCTTAGAGGGGGTTGTTTTGAATGTATACTTACTCTTTGCATGATTTCCTAAGCTGTTATTTAACCTCACCATTCAATTTTGAACAACAAGTCACACAGAATTATTTTCTTCTCTTTGATCCTGTATTGTTTACCAGAAGGATTTTCAGCAGCAGTGCTTTTAGTCTACTGCAGACATAGCATTAAGGAAGAAATGTAAGTTGGGGAATTAGAAATATCCAGTCATGATTTTGTTTGATGTGTCTGTGCTGAAGAGAGGTGGCTGAAGTATATTAACACAGCAATACCTCCCTTATGATAAAGCAAAAGGAGAAGTTGAATATTATGTGGACTATACCCTTTAACACCATAGACAGGAAAAGGCTGCTGCAGAGCAGGATCAACCCAGGCTGCTCCAGGGCTTTCTGCTGTAGGAAATTCCTGACTTGGATGGGGATGTTCAGCAAAGGGAAGCAGCCCTGGCAGAAAGTGTGCTCAGAGCTTGCTTTCCAGTGTGTTCAGCCAGGTGCTCCCATATGCTTATTTCCCCTGCTGAAGCAGGGACGTGTCCTGTACCAGCAGAGACTTCTGGTGGCCTTGGTGCCCACAAAGAACGGGTGTAGATCTGACTTTCTGGGGAGCTGTTGACACGTCCCACACCTCAGGGAAGCAAGGATGAGATCTTCAGCAGTGACCTGGCTGCGACAGATAAGCCTTACCAGATGATCCTTTGACCAGAGGAGGGCTGCAGGGCTCCTTTCCTCTGTGTGCTGCAGAGCAGATCTCATGAAAACTTTAGAGTGCATGTGCCTTTCTATAGAGCGTCTAAGGTTTCCAGAGCTGCTGTAATTAAGTTTAAGAGATTCTTAGCTTGGAAAACAGAAGTTTAACCCCAGGGCTCAAGTCTAGGGCTGGGATTGCTCACAGCAGAGATCACTGTCCTATGTGAGTACTGGTGTTAATTCCACTTAGATAGCACTTGGATGCCTGTACATGCTCCTCCAGGTGTTACCGAGGGTTTCTAAACAAAGTGAACTAGCCTGAAAATGTCTCTTCTTTCTCCACAAAGTTACAGGGAGCTTGTTAATGTCTTGGAATATTTCAGATTCTTTTGAAGAGTGAAAAAGTTGAATAAAAATTACTTTTTGGCCATAATTAAACATAATGATTTTATTAAAAAATAATTGGACTGGCTCAATGGGTTTGACTTTCTGAAGCTCTATTGATGAGTTATTTTAGTGTGAAGTTAGGGATCGTAACTGGCTAGTGTCAAATTAAGGTGTTGTGTGTGTATTTGAACATGATGATACAAATTCCAGGTAAAGGGAAACCTGGCTCTACATGTCGTGAGATTTTAGTGTCTACTTTCAGATATCGAATGGGTGTACACGTTGGATGAACCTAAAGAAACAATCCACAATTTCTTGCCCTTCACAAATTTTCACCTAATTTTCTTTCTTAAAATAAATAATTAAATGAGAAAAGCCATCTGAGAGCTCACTTTCATCAGCAAATGGCTACAAACCTCTGCTTTCTTGCACCCAAGCAATGGTAATTTGAGCAGATCTTGCAGTTTTCTACAGGTCCTGCAGGGTTTGATGTGGTCCCTCTCTCAGCCAGACATAGGTACATAGTCCAAACTTTCATTGAAGACAGAAACCAAAAGTTTAATTCTTATGAGGAAGAAATTAAAAATATGATTCACAGACACCCAAAGAGACAGTGGTTAAAAAAAAAACCAACCTGTCTCAAACTGTGGTTTTAAAAATTATTAAAATCTCATTTTTAAGCTAGGTTGTGATATTAGCAATTTTTATTGATAAGATGGTGCTATGCTGAAACAAGAGGGTTGCAGAGCTCTGGGGAGCTTTTCTCTGCAGCCACGAGGGCTGGAAACTTATTTCTTTTAAGTGAAAGCTTTCATTCTTATTTAATCTCATGTCTCCTGGAGCCAAGTCCTTAAAGAAAAATACCACTATAAAATTCAGCAATTTGTTGCTGCTCCTCAGGGATTTTTTTTTTTTTTTGCAAAATTAGTCTTGCCCATCCTCTTTGTGTTCAAAGTTAGTGAGCTAAAATCAGTGGGATTTGCTGAGCCCCCAGCTCCTTCTTTGAGCCAATAGAGTGCTGAGTCCTTATTTTGGGCTATACCTACCTTTGCCCTGGTAGAGGGGCAACAAAAATAGTTTGGTATCTGTGTTAAGCCACTTCAAATTAGCTCAATATTTTCTATACTCAAATTACTGGTTGAAAAGGTTGTTGTTGAATAAGCATGTCTTGAGCTTTTTGTTCCAATTGGCTGCAAAGGTTACTTTTGGAAGACAGCAGGTGAGCCCCAACCAAGCTGCATGAGGTGTGTAGCTCCCAGCCAGAGCCAGGAACTGAAACACTTTGGTTTGTGGGAGCACATTTTATTATTGAGATGTCCTGTGCACACCACATATTTCAGCAGAGTTAAGCAGCCTGCACGCTAGGGAAACACTTCCAGCAATAAACCTGAGCTGAATAAATTCCAGTTTCCTGGAGCTGGGGAATATCCATATGTCACTGATGAATTCTGCCAGCTCACGTGTTTAATACAGAGATTTAATTTCCAAAGGGATTTACTAAATCAGGGCCGTTATAGATGGGGAAGCACGTAAGCAAATGCAGATTTATTGATTGAGGAGAACTGAGCTCCTTGCTTGGGAGAAGAGTGTCAGGGATTGAGATCCTGCAATGGATGTCTGGGTGTCAGGGTAAAATACAGACAATCGTTTCTGTGGTTCAGGTCACTGGAGTGGGTGGCATTATATCGTATAGAAAAGAACTGATTTGCATTCCCTCATGTTTGGGATGCACAATTAAGTAAGAGCACTGCTTATCAGAAGGCACGATAACACTGTTTCTCTTTGTTGTTTACTGTAACATTTTGTGCGTTCATTTTCTACAGGGATCTTTTAGAAATCTAAAAATTGCTTTCATAAATACAACAATGAGCAAACACTGACTAAAAACAACCCTCATCTGATCTCATCTAGTACCTGGTTTAGTGTGGCAAACCACCAAAATTAATAACACTTCACAGCTAATATTGACTTGTTAAAGATTTGTGATTTTAGACCATCCTACTGCATTACATGGTGACAAACAAATTTCAGTGTTAGCTTGTAAGTAATTCCAATTAGACATTTTATATATCTCTGGGTTTTGAGGTAAGAAAGGCAAAAAATGAGTCTTTTCATATGAATGCACAGAAAAGTAGTTAGACTTTTTAAAGCATTTAATATTTCATGCCTCCTGCCAGCCCAGCTGTGAATCTTTAAAAGCAGATCTTTACAAGAGCTGACCAAGATTTTTTTGGTGTAGGGTTGGGGTTTTTTCCCCCTTTTTTTCTCAGAAAATGCTGATGTATCAAACTGGAAACTGTTTAGATGGATTTTTCATTTTATAGAATGTTCGAAAATGTTTTGATACTGGAACAGGAAGCTCCTGCATTTTCAAAATAAAATAATCTGATTTTGTTTATAATTTAAGGGGGGTTAAAGTAAGGTAATTATTATAGCATGAATAAAAATAAAAGGCAAAATCAAGCAATATTTTGGTGCTATTAAAAATATTTTATTATCCCAAATACTACAGGTATTACTGTTCTTTTATGAACATTTTAGGGTAATATTCATTTGCTGCTTAACCTATGAAAAAAACCCCAGTTCTGTCTCCAGAATTAGAAATAACAAAGATTCAGTCCATTGGGACTCCAGTGGGTTTTGCCATTGATTTTTATGTGGAAGACAGACAGGGACCACTGTGAGGGGCGACCTCATGAAGCTTGTGACAATTATAAATACACAATAATGATAGATGAATATGGAAACATACAGATGGCAGCTGGTGTTCCATGAAAGATTCAGGGAGGGAGCCACATCCAATTTGTTGTGTTGGTTAAGACAGGTTTATTGTCCATCACTGTACTGCGTGGATGCATTGTGAGTGCTTGGTTGCTGGATATTCTCTCCCTGAATAATTCTTGGACTTCCTCTGCTAGCAATAGTTTATTTTTTAATTATGTATCTTATTGGCTATGCATTTCTGTCATTCAGTTTTAGGTCATGTCCCTTTTCCTCCACTGAATAATAAACCTTTCTTCACAAAACCTTTCTTTTTTCCTCCCCTCCTTGAAATGGAACAACCATTAGTGTTTTTCAAGGGTTCAAGTGCATCTGGATACCAAGTATTTTCTGTTTCTCCATGGTTTTGGAAGTGCGGTGAGCAGGACGAAATGCTGTCCTGAGACATGCTCTGTGTCTCCTGGTGGCAGAGGGAGGGCACACACCAACCTGTCCTGACAGAGGGGTTGTCAGTGGGTGGTTTTGAGATTACAGGCTGGAAAACTTGACGCAAGTTTTTTTGCCAGCTGGTTCAGGCTGGTTCCTCTAGATGCCAGAGCTCCTCAGCATCAGTCCTGTTTGTAGATGTAAGGGATATTCTGGGGCCAGTGTTTTTTCCATTGTACCTTCAGTATTTGCTGGAGAACCTCATCTCTGCCTCTGCCATTTTGCCACCAGCAGCTCATTTCAGACACAGCACGTGGTATTGATTAGAATTGATTAACATTTCTGTAGTGCTTTTTCTTAATGTAGAGCTGGGTGTCATTACACCCACTTGACAGTTGGGAATTTGCATCCTGGAAGAGTAAAAGGTCTTGTCCTGAGTAACTGAAGGGGTGACAGCAGTTGTGCTGTGCTGTGGTGGTACCAACAGATCCTGAAGAAGGGGTCTGTGCAAAACACAGAGTCTCTGAGGGTCTCAGGAGACCTGCAAGGCAGAATGGGGAATGGAGGTGCATCTCTGCCCTTGCAACGCTGGTGTTTATCATCTGCTGTATCGGAGCAGCTTCTTGGAAAGGAATTTGTGAAGAAAATAAAATGTGCTTTGGACATCAGTCCTCTTCCAGCAACTTAGCACTCATTTGAATAATTGAAGGTTGTGGGCTCCTGGGATGAAGCATTTGTAATGAAAGCAGCGCTGCCGTTTATGGTCTGCAGTTTGGCAAGACTTGCTACAATACTTTCTGGATTTCTTCTTAATTTCTTCTGTTATATGTATTTCTGATATTTGCATAGAAAATCAACTCTTTGAGGCAACTCTAGCAGCAAAATAGAAAATGTAAGGTGCGTACACGGAAATCCCTCTAGCCTTACCTGGGGAAACCAAGTGGCTTCTTGATTTACAGCCATATGGAAAAGAAAATACTTTTGCTTTCCAGGAACAAGGGTTCTGGCTGCTGTTGGCTGGGAAGCAGCAGCAAGCACTGGCCTGGATGTGCATCTTGGCTGAGGCGAGCATGTTGGGGTGGCGCTGGCCTCCCACCGGAGCTGTGCTCTGATCCTAAGGGCCCTGACACAGCAGCTGCTCTGCTGGAGGGGCCACCTCAGGCACTAGTGAAAATCAGACCTCTTGGCCGAGTGTTTCCTCTCCCCCTGTAGAAGAGAGAAGAGGATGTGCATGGAGAGGGGCCATGTCCCTTAGCTCATGTGGGGCAGCCCCAGGAAGAGCTGGAGGCTCTGTGTACTCATCACACCCCTGTAAAAGTTTGCTTGTGCAGCAAGGTGATCAGTCAAGAAACTGAAAGATAACACTTTTACTTGCTTTTGCTTCAGCATGATTGTTCAGGATCACTTGAAATTTTTTTCCCCTTCTGCTTGATTTCTTTATCCAAAAAATATTGGACATGTCCTGTCTTTTCTCCCCTCTTTGGGATCTCTCAGAGGACTTAGATGTGAACAGCTAGGGGTTTCTTTCTCCCTTAATTGAAAGCCTGGAAAGTTTTAATCCTTAATAAGCATATCTTTTCTTCCAGCTATTTATATCACATCCATACAAAATAGATGTTAACATTGCGGAAAAACAGTTTTAACCCATTAGACCAAAATTATTTCTTTTCCTCAAGCAGAAGTCGCTATCATGTTGTCATAGTTCTCCTTGTTCCCCACTCATCAAGAGTGTCTTTCAACTAAATAAGGCAGACAAGGACTGAATTTAAGGAAAATTGTGGCAGCCTAATCTTTGAGGCTCTCACTGTGCTTTATAAAGAAGCAAAAAGATCTGAGTACTAGATCTCATCTAGTTCTCCATGTGTCTTGATTTCCCCCGGCATGTCCTCTGCTGCTGTGGTGTTCAGGGCACCTTGAATGATGGCAGCTGGTCATACACAACCCCAATTTCCAAAAGGCTGTTGCCACCCCCGCTCTCAGGAGTGGCTGCACACGTGCTGTAGGGCACAAGTGCCTCTACGCCCATCCTGGGTTACTGGGTGACCCAGGGAGACCTTAATTTCATCCCTTAATCGTCAGTTCAGATTCTGTGAGTATCACCATTAGTCAAAATTGATCAAATGCCTGTTCTCCCTGCTCCATCTCCTCTGTCACTGGCTCTGTGAGCCCTGGCCAAGACAGGGCATGCTTCCATCTCCATCTCAGCTTTGTCCCTCCCCATGGCAGCTCCTCCATTTCTGAGCAGTGCTGCTCTATGCTGCTATTGCAGGCCCCTCAGACAAGTTCTAAGCTTCCCCCTTACTTACCTAAGTCACCCAGCTGCTTCAGCTGTTGAGGGTCCTACCACTGATTGCTACTTCTGAACCACCCCACGGTGCACTTTAATATGAAATTAAATTTTAAAAAGTACTTTGCACTTAGATGATGTGTAGGTTTTGCTATAGTTGGCTGGTACTGCTTGTCAGGTTTGGATGTCTTATGGCATATTATATTTGTCTCATATTCAGATGGGGTGTTGTGCTGTTAATCATGTTTGCAAACACTATCTGCTGTTAGACAGGGCAGTAATGGAAATGATGTCATGAGCCTGAACTGGGCGGCGACCAGGGAATCATCAAATGATGCTTGGTATTAAAGGCCCTGCAAATTCATCTGGGAAACATCTTTGCGGGGGAATGGACTAGCTGCACACTCACTGAAATTGGCCTTGGATTGGGGTTGGGGATGTGTAGAGGACGTGGTAAGATTCAAATGTGTCTGCATCAGTCATTCAGGATGTAGTAGTTTCAAATACCACACATTCTGCTTAGTACTGCCTTTAGCAAATAGATAGAGAGAAAAATTAGCCTGAGGTGATGCCCACATTTTCTTAGGGAATCAGGCCACTCATTTTGCACAGGTGTCTGTGTGTTTTGTGTGCGTGCTAATCCATCACTTGCAAAGCCAGGGAGCCAGCTATTATTCTCTGGAAAAGGCAGAAGCTAAAATCTAAAAAGCTGTGGATTTACGCCATCTTGATTCTTTTTTGTCTGGCTGACTACTCTCTAGATTACTATATTATACATTCCCATTTATTGTAAATATATCTATTATAAAGGATATAGGAGGCAAAAACTGGAGATAAGATTGCAAAATAGTTTTCATTGCACGGTTTCCTGGATTTAGATGTCCAGAACTCTGTGAAACACCTGCCTTTCTGGGTGAGATATCCCAAACATGGCTTATGTCCAAACTGATTGTAGAAGGTTTGCAGATCCGCTTGACAATATTTTTGAGAGAGAGGAAGGTGCAAAAGGAAATATTTATATTTAAAGTAATTTTTGAAATGCTTCCTTGGGAAGGTAGGGATCATATGAAACTTTAAACCTGATGGACCGATCGTGCTTGTACAGAAGGGGCTTCAATGTGCTGCACATTTTGGGGAAGTTATTTTAATGATCATTTGAAAAACAGCTGATGTTTACATTCAGCACAACCCCCATGAGCCCTGCTGTCAATCTCCATATGAATCAGGTATGTATGCAAAGTCAGTCAGTTTTCTAATTAGCCACCTGATCCAGTGCACTGCTCTGAGCTGTCTCAGAAAGCTCTCCAAGCGTTTCAGGAAATGCAAGGTCATGGCAAACAGACCTTCTTCTTGTAGCAGCACGAGCCCTTCTGCGCCCTCCTGGCTGGAGGGGATCAATGTCCTCAAAGTAAATAAACTTGGCTACATACAGGGAGTTCAGAGGAACCTTTGAAGACTGGAGCTTCATCATCTCAGTGGGGATGTCAGAGCCCCAGATACTTTTTGTAGAAAGTCTCCAAGCAGGCATGCCCTGCCAGCCCCAGCCTGCTGATGCTGCAGGCGCTTGCATGGATCCGTGTAACCCCACTGCAGGGAAACTCTATTAAAGTTGCATGGTGCAGCACTCAAAGCCAAATACGTGTCAAGAATAAGGTTAAAGACATAGTTTTACTCCCCTCCGTCATTCCCTTCCCACCCTGTATTCATTCTGTTACTTTGCCTCACTGCAGAGTTGGTTTTTTTTTTCTTCTTCCGGGATGGCACAATTAGGTTGGAGAGAGAGAGTGCCCAGGGGAAGCAGAGATGCTGCTCGTGCGAGTAGGTGCTGTGCAAAAAGCTGTGCTGTCCCTGGGGATGGCCCTGGGCACGGACATGGAGTGATGCCATCGCTTCTCCAGTAGCGTGGGGGGAGTTGTTTTTAAGGAGAAGGAAGCAGGTGGAGCTATTGCACTTTTCAGAGAGGGCAAGGGCTGCTGGTGTGAGAGCAGACCCCAGGGGCTGCTGTTTTTATGGGAACAGAGTCTGAGAGGGGGTCTGCGTGGGCAGTCAAGGGCTGGTAGTGTTGCCAGGAACCAAACCGAAGGAGACGGGTGGTGGCAGGGCCCAAACCGACATGACAGATTGCTGGGAAGGCACGGCGTACGCTGCTTTGCTGGGGGCGGTTACTCAAAATTAATTAGTGTGTGGGTTGAGGGTGCCCTGACCTGTGCTGGAAGAGTTCAGTCTGCGAAAGTCCGAGGACAAGAGGCTGCAGTGAGGTGTGGGACGGAGCTCCAACTGGTAGGGTTGGAGCATGGCCAACGTGTCTTCCTGAGCAGACGCAACCTCCTCACCTCTGCTCCGGGGGTGGTGTGCGTGTCCCACGCCTGGGCCAGGAGACAACGTGTGCACACTGTGATTTTTCTGCAGGCTATAAAGACAGCTTTAAATACGTCTTAGAAGCTGGCACAATGGACTCGCTCTCGGCCTCAGTGTATTAGTGACCACTGAGAACAGAGTCTGGCCCCTCCTTTTCTTAGAGCCAAATGAGTGGAAACCTTTGGAGAGCTCAGTCCCAGAGGCTGGCCTGGAGGTCGGGTGGTATTTGCATCCTTCAGGGGCAGGTTTTCCTGCCATTTAATTACCTGAGGTGCTTGTTTCCCATGAAACCTATGAGAGGGCTGGGCCTTTCCTTAGCTGCCACCATGGATGTGCTGGCATGTCCCCACCACAGTGAGTCCCGCAGGTTGTAGAGCTGCATTAGCAGGGCACTGCACTAATAAGGAATAAGCTAATAAGTAATAAGCTTCTAAGTCCCTTAGGAGATTCCAGAAGTAGCTTATGAACAGTTAACCTCAAGATCTCTGCATCACACTTGGTGTGCTTTAAACCTGCTTTCTGTCTCTACTGACGCTTGGTATGCCCGTTCACCAGCCCTCTTTCTCCTGACCATTTCCAATTAGTCAGCAAACTTCAGGGAGCTGTGTGCGACCCCAGGGCTTGTTCCAGGAGCAGCAGATAGGGGAACGCCGGTCACATCAGCTTTGTTTCTTCCCTTCACATGGGGTACATGCTGTCTTTCTGGGCCAAATGAGGGAATTTGCCATGGGGAAGCGCCCTGGTGGAGGTGGCAGCTGACACTATTGAACTCCTTCAGCAGCACCTGCTTTTTTCATTGATGCCAACAACTGTACTGCTAAAAACCATAGGAAGTTAAGCTCTGCAGACATCTTTTCAGCGTCCGTTTTGTATCATACAGATCCCATGCTGTATGGGGTATTTAACACCCGCTCCAGTGGAACTTATCTCCTGCATCAGGTACCCTCTGTGTTTCCTTTAGGAAGCCCTAGCTCGAGGAAGAGGCATTGTTTATTCTCAGCAAGGCCGGTTTAGCCTGAAGCAATCCACCTGGCTTCAGAAACAAGTTCTGCGTGATGCTGCTTCTGCTTCTTCCCAATATTTGCTATAAAGCTGAAGCATCGGGTAAGGCTCTAGCCAAAAGTTGATTGTAGTCTCTGGGTGTCTAAACCACATGGTAGTAAAAATAGATGGTTTTTGCCTTTCTTTGAAGAATGTATATCCCTGTTTTAAAAATAACATCAACAACTGAAGAAGGTGTGGGAGGGAACCGTGGAAATAAGGGAAGAAAATACAGTGACATGCATTGAACACCTCAAAGAAAGCCTGAGGGGTGGCTTGATGTCATATATAAACTTCACCACAAAGAGACAGTGACAGTACCGGACTAGGAAAGAAAGGATGGTCAAGGACTAATAGTTGAAAGCTGATACCAATGCAATTCCAACTTGGAAGTAAGTCACCACTTCTGTGGCTCAATAAAGGGGCTAATGAATGTAATTTAATAACTCATGATATACAAAGGTCAGACCAGATAATTGGTTCATTCCTCTGAGCTTAAGTTCTGTGAATTCAAGAACTGCTATACTTTCTGCAGTTTCACCAAGGAAAAAATAGGTACTAGCTCACAGACATGGTTCCTCAACTCTAAACCAATTTGAGAATATTTTCTACAATCTAGAATGTAATTTCAGACTGTTAAAAGTTCAGAGGCATTTTTCTTTGGTTTTTTTTTTTTTTTCCTTTTGTAAAGTTGTTCTGAGATCAATTATCTCTGAATTATTACTGTGTGCAATTTGGCAAGTATGCGTGATTTTAAATAGATTTAAGAAAATCTTTGGAAAATAAAATGGATGAAGAATCCATTAAAAACCAAATGTTTCTGAACAGTATTTTTATCCTTTGGGATATTAAACAAATTATTTTGCTTTCAGACTGGTAGAAATTAGGAGTAATTAATTGAAGTAAACAGAGTGACATTTGTCAGATTGGATATAAGCGAGTTTATAATGCAGTCCACTGACAAAGAACCTTGTAAAATGTGCTCCTTGTGAGTTTTCTGGTTTCAGCTGTTTATTAGGACTGCTTGAATTATTCATGGTGTATAAATTATCTGTTAAATTTGAATTTTTTTCTGTCAATGAAAAATTTGCAGACCGCCTCTGAATGCTAGAAATGAAGTATTTTCAGCTGCTGGGTGTTTGTGGAGTACCACTTTGATGATCTGCATTTTGCTACCTGTGGGCCGGTAGCCAGTGGGTCATGTTCATCATGTGTTATTGTCCCAGCTTGGCTGAGGCACTGACATCTTTCAAGCAGGATGAATATATCAATACAGCGAATGGAAGTCCCTTTAGCAAGGGGTTGGGAGGGAGTAGGGTCCTCCATGTTAGTGCATGCAAGACACCTGGTGTGTCTCAGCCCCTGAAGTCAGGCAATTCCTGGACTGGACCAAGGCCTCCCACCCATCCCCTGTCCCCTCCAACCCCAGTAAAGCCAGCTTTTCATAGAATCAGAATCATAGAATCATCTGGGCCGGAAGGGACCTTCAAAGGTCATCTAGTCCAACCCCCCTGCAGTCACAGGGACACCTCCAACTAGATCAGGTTGCCTAGGGCCTCATCGAGCCTCACCTTGAACGTCTCCAGGGAAGGGGCCTCA